>OX438924.1:6857500-6980000 GCA_949316025.1 Lapara coniferarum
CGGGTGCGGCGAGCGCGCGGCGGCGGAGCTCCTCCTGCTCGGCCGCGAGCCGCGCGCACCTCGCCCCCTAGTGTTGTGTGTGCGTGTGTACCTGCTGGTGCTGGCGGAGGAGGAGGAGCGTCGTGCGGCGCGCAGTCGGTCGGGTGCGGCGAGCGCGCGGCGGCGGAGCTCCTCCTGCTCGGCCGCGAGCCGCGCGCACCTCGCCCCCTAGTGTTGTGTGTGCGTGTGTACCTGCTGGTGCTGGCGGAGGAGGAGGAGCGTCGTGCGGCGCGCAGTCGGTCGGGTGCGGCGAGCGCGCGGCGGCGGAGCTCCTCCTGCTCGGCCGCGAGCCGCGCGCACCTCGCCCCCTAGTGTTGTGTGTGCGTGTGTACCTGCTGGTGCTGGCGGAGGAGGAGGAGCGTCGTGCGGCGCGCAGTCGGTCGGGTGCGGCGAGCGCGCGGCGGCGGAGCTCCTCCTGCTCGGCCGCGAGCCGCGCGCACCTCGCCCCCTAGTGTTGTGTGTGCGTGTGTACCTGCTGGTGCTGGCGGAGGAGGAGGAGCGTCGTGCGGCGCGCAGTCGGTCGGGTGCGGCGAGCGCGCGGCGGCGGAGCTCCTCCTGCTCGGCCGCGAGCCGCGCGCACCTCGCCCCCTAGTGTTGTGTGTGCGTGTGTACCTGCTGGTGCTGGCGGAGGAGGAGGAGCGTCGTGCGGCGCGCAGTCGGTCGGGTGCGGCGAGCGCGCGGCGGCGGAGCTCCTCCTGCTCGGCCGCGAGCCGCGCGCACCTCGCCCCCTAGTGTTGTGTGTGCGTGTGTACCTGCTGGTGCTGGCGGAGGAGGAGGAGCGTCGTGCGGCGCGCAGTCGGTCGGGTGCGGCGAGCGCGCGGCGGCGGAGCTCCTCCTGCTCGGCCGCGAGCCGCGCGCACCTCGCCCCCTAGTGTTGTGTGTGCGTGTGTACCTGCTGGTGCTGGCGGAGGAGGAGGAGCGTCGTGCGGCGCGCAGTCGGTCGGGTGCGGCGAGCGCGCGGCGGCGGAGCTCCTCCTGCTCGGCCGCGAGCCGCGCGCACCTCGCCCCCTAGTGTTGTGTGTGCGTGTGTACCTGCTGGTGCTGGCGGAGGAGGAGGAGCGTCGTGCGGCGCGCAGTCGGTCGGGTGCGGCGAGCGCGCGGCGGCGGAGCTCCTCCTGCTCGGCCGCGAGCCGCGCGCACCTCGCCCCCTAGTGTTGTGTGTGCGTGTGTACCTGCTGGTGCTGGCGGAGGAGGAGGAGCGTCGTGCGGCGCGCAGTCGGTCGGGTGCGGCGAGCGCGCGGCGGCGGAGCTCCTCCTGCTCGGCCGCGAGCCGCGCGCACCTCGCCCCCTAGTGTTGTGTGTGCGTGTGTACCTGCTGGTGCTGGCGGAGGAGGAGGAGCGTCGTGCGGCGCGCAGTCGGTCGGGTGCGGCGAGCGCGCGGCGGCGGAGCTCCTCCTGCTCGGCCGCGAGCCGCGCGCACCTCGCCCCCTAGTGTTGTGTGTGCGTGTGTACCTGCTGGTGCTGGCGGAGGAGGAGGAGCGTCGTGCGGCGCGCAGTCGGTCGGGTGCGGCGAGCGCGCGGCGGCGGAGCTCCTCCTGCTCGGCCGCGAGCCGCGCGCACCTCGCCCCCTAGTGTTGTGTGTGCGTGTGTACCTGCTGGTGCTGGCGGAGGAGGAGGAGCGTCGTGCGGCGCGCAGTCGGTCGGGTGCGGCGAGCGCGCGGCGGCGGAGCTCCTCCTGCTCGGCCGCGAGCCGCGCGCACCTCGCCCCCTAGTGTTGTGTGTGCGTGTGTACCTGCTGGTGCTGGCGGAGGAGGAGGAGCGTCGTGCGGCGCGCAGTCGGTCGGGTGCGGCGAGCGCGCGGCGGCGGAGCTCCTCCTGCTCGGCCGCGAGCCGCGCGCACCTCGCCCCCTAGTGTTGTGTGTGCGTGTGTACCTGCTGGTGCTGGCGGAGGAGGAGGAGCGTCGTGCGGCGCGCAGTCGGTCGGGTGCGGCGAGCGCGCGGCGGCGGAGCTCCTCCTGCTCGGCCGCGAGCCGCGCTATGCGACCACGCACCTCGCCCTCCTCGCAGATGTCTGCGGGGCAACCATAAATAACATTCATTACTACCTTACTAAAACATATATTATTCAAACAAACTGTAGCCGTGCGCTACGACCTTGAACATACTGTAGCCGTCCGCTACGACCTTGAACATACTGTAGCCATCCGCTACGATCTTGAACATACTGTAGCCTCCGCTACGACTTTGTTAAATGCGGTTTTAATAAGCTCGAAAACTTACTGATATTATCTTCCACAACCTTTTTTACCATGCAATAAACTGCTGCATGAACTTACTAGTCTAATTAATTTATGGCATATTTCGACCTATTTACTATTGTTTGTAGAATAGCATATGTATAATTGGGACTCCTTCAAACTGCAAATACTTTACAAAAATTCAAATCATCTTTACATACCCATAATACACATATTATAATTATAAGAAAAAGAATTACTATTTATCGTAACACTCTATAAATTTTAAATACCTTAAATAATTACACTGTACGCCAAACTTTAAGAACTATATCCTCAAACATTTTTGACCGATACTATAAATCAAAATACCACACCGAACAAACTACGCAATAAATTTCAACACAGTAGCTACTTCAACAGAGAGAAGATATCATTTACATTAACAAGTGACGGGGCGCTACAATAAATCAAAAGCAACAATTACTTGTTCTTCACACGAGTCGTATCAAGTGACTAGCGTCACGACTATATTTAGCAATACATTATGACGTCACGCACCTGCCGGAGTTTCATCGTGTTTATTCCTCACGTTGAGATCAGCTCCGTACTGGACCAGTAGCTCTAGCACTTCTAACTGCAACGATACACAAATTTAAATACATAATTATTAATTGCTGTTATTTGTATTACTGACTCAATGTATACTGTCTTTACTGGTGGTAGGACTCTTATATGTAAGAGTCCGTCTGGGTGGGTACCACCACATTGTCTATTTCTACCGCCAAACAGCAGTGTGCATGCACGGTCGTGTTTCGGTTTGAAGGACATTGTAGCCAGTGTAACTACAGGACATAATGAGACTTAAGAACTTATGTCTCAGGATGACGAGCGCAGTCGAATGCCACACAGTACTTTGTAACACAGTACTTTCTAATTCAAGGTGCTGCATGGTGTTGCTACTGTTTATGGGTGGTCATATCGCTTACCATCAGGCGAACGGCATGCTCGTCTCGTCATTCAATGCAATAAAAAAACTGTCTTTTAAAGAAGGTTAAAAGAAAGTATCTTGCGGTGACTATGAGCTTCCAAAAAGACTGATAGCTCCCTGTCTTCGTGAGACACCATCAGCCACATGAAGTAAACTGCTGAACATGGGCCTCCCCTAATAACTTCCAGACGGGCCTGTCAAAAGCGGCCTGCATCCAGCATGTTCCTGCGATCTTTATCAAGTCGTCTGTCCACCTGCAGGTGAACGTCCAACGCTGCGCCTGCCGGTACTTGGTCTCCACTCGAAACATTTTTGCCCCATCGGCCGTTAGTTCTGCGAACTATGTGCCCTGCCCACTGCCACTTTAGCTTGCATCTTCGAGAGGCATAATATCGTAAAGTTTACTTATATTGATAACTAGCTTTTGCCAGCGGATTCACCCGCACGAAAGAGTTTTTCCTGGATAAGAGTCCCGCTATACATTTTCCCGAGATAAAAAGAGTAGCCTAAAACCTTTCCAGGATCTCGAACTATCTCCAAACTAAATTTCATCAAAATCCATTCGGTAGTTTTTGAGTTTACCGCATACAAACTTTGCCACCCCTTTTTACACCCTTACCGGTTGAATTTCACAAAATTCTTAATGAGCACCTACGTTCTAAAAGGAACCCCACGCTAAATTTGAGAATCCTAGCACTTGTAGTTTCTGAGATAGATAGGTATATAGATTGACCTTTCGCGTTTATATATATAGATGAATTTCATGGTAATATACGCCTGGATAAAGACTAAAATGCCTTGTACACAGTGAAATAGGCACTCGTAATAATACTTCAAAATTTATTGATATGAGTGGCCGTCAGGAATTGCGAATAAAGCTGTACTTTCTTATTTATTTGTGTGTTTAGCTGCAATTTTCTAGGAAGGGCAAAACAGTAATGACATAATACACATGTATGATTGTATGTGTAACATAATATTATGCTGCCATCTTAATAGGAATCCATAAAATTCAGATTCCTAATTGACTTCGTTATTCAAGTAACGTGATATCTACCGCATAATCAGATAAAAAGATAAATGACACGTGCTCGTTTTGCTATATTACATACACACACACGCCCTTTATCCCCGAAGGGGTAGGCAGAGACGCAACTAATGCACCCACTTTTCGCTAATACATACATAGCAATTAAAGAATGTACTTAAAAAAATTAACCTTATTGAAATACTGAGTTACTTAAGTTTATTTAGGTCATAGACAAACTGATGAAAAAAGCCTCTCTATAAAATGAAACCTTATTAATATAATAAACTGTAGTTTCTATTAGTAGGTGGTAAACCAATCGTGTGCAAGAATTATCCATTTCAACCAAAGTATATAAGCAGTTTAAATAGTTGTAGTGTTTTACGTTGTGTATAGATGACATAAATATCCAAAAAACAATAATTCTTCACAGTTTTACAGTCGCATTGTCTACTAACTACGCCGCCACTAAATATAGTAGTCATCTACTACCTTACCCACAAACAGTTTACAAACCTGTTTCAGTCATGTAACGTTTTGTCTTCTTCCTTCAAACTCAATTCAAAATTCGTTCAAGTAAGACAAAACATTTGATAATTAAAAATAAGTTTAAAAACTGTTTATAGATAAGGCAGGTAGAATATCAAGGCATCTTTATTATCGCTGATGGATAAAATTCAAGTGCATGAAAACTTTGGCATGCATGTTACAGCATAAACATTGTCTCTGTACACTGTACGTACATTATCAGTCAATGCATCCGACTTTATTTAGGATTCAATTGGCGAATTTTCCTCGACCTTGGTAACATTGGACTAGTTCAAAGTGATAATAGATAAACGTGCAACTAGCCTTATTAATAAGACAAAATTGGTTTACGTTATTCAAGTGTTGCTACTGTTTACGGGCGGTCGTATCGCTTAACATCAGGCGAGAATTCTCGTCTCGTCACGCAATTGCAATAAAAAAATACAGGTTGTTATTGAAAATTTCGTTTCATGTAAATTACTATGTGAAGCGGTACGGTGTACATAGGATCTTGGTTTTCTTTAAGAAAACGCAAAGCGATGTCTATAGGTAAAATTGATTTATAATTAGTGAATGAATTCAAAGAACTTGATAAATAGGAAAATGTACAGATAAGCTTTGTGCCCTATTTCATTCGTCTTCGTTTTTTATCTTCATATGTGACAAAGCATTAAAAATTTCAAGACTATTAATTAAGATAAATTTACAAAAACACAAAAACGAGAACTGTGGGGCTAGGACGTGAAAAAAAAACACGATGCGTCTCCGCTTCGTTTTACTGTGATTGGTTGAGTGACTGACGTATCGGCATTTTGATGTTTGTGATTGATCGAGAGACCGATACGTCAGTCTCTCAACCAATCACAATAAAACGAAGCGGAGACGCATCGTGTTTTTTTTTCACATACTAGCCCCACTGTATTTTGAGGACGAGACGTATTTTGGGTAGTAATGTCGTTGTTTTCGTGGTTTATACGATTTAAGCATTACTTTGTACATTTTGCTTACATAACGCGTAAGTAAATGAACATTTTGGAAATTAAGTTTTATTTTATCTTTATGGCTATTATTTATGGATATCACGATTCACGTGTAACCAGTACAGAAAGCTTAATCATCCGGGCCAAAAGGCTTCTGAAAATAATCAGGTAGAACTCTGTTGCCCCAAGGCAACACGCACGCACACACACACACACACACACACACACACACACACACACACACACACACACACACACACGCAGAGAGAGAGAGTGAGAGAGAGAGAGACATGCCTTCATACCTGAAAGAGTGGTTATTAGGTAATTATACGTACGTGTCCCCAGCATGCAGCTGCGTGGACTGGTTGCCACATATCATGATCAACCACATCGGTGGAGGCGCGGTGCTCCAATAAAAACTCCACCACTTTTATGTACCCATTGGCTGAAGCTATGTGAAGCTGTAAAAAACAACACGGATATAAGTATGATGCAAAATCAGCAAAGCTTGCGGTCTATCACCTTAAGGTTCAATAAGCTTGGCAAATAAGTTCACTACGGCCGGGACTTTGCCGATTGTACGTATCACATGAAAGTCTTGGACTATGCCTTAGGTACTATCTACGACAATTTTTAGAATAACATTAAAAAAAAGTCACTAAGTTCTCTTAGCACAATATTTTGCTGTACATTTGACTTAGTTTAATAAAGAGAGTACTAAGAACGAGATATTTCATATCGTCGCGTTACATACAACAGTAGACGTGTTTTTCTTATATCAAAGTTTATGAATTCGAATTTTTGGCAAATTGTTTAGCCAAAATACACGAAATTTAAGACCGCGTCGCATACAAGTCCATAGTGTTTCGTGATACCATTTACAACTCATAAAAACGGCGCAGAATGTGGCAAATTGGTAATAAAACTTCCTCTGCACGTGATTTTATTTTTGATCTACATTAATATCCTCGACGCGGTACTTGTGCCGTAAGGAATATTTTTCGCACGCCTTGAAAGTATATTGCACATTATGAATACTACTAGGTCTGGTTTGTGTCTCCGCCTGCGTCAATGTCCTTTCCATGTATAAATATTCAGGTGGACATTATTCGGAATAAATGTAGCCCATACGTGGGTTCAAAATTTGGATCATCTGTCTGAAGATTTAATCTAAATCAATTAAGCAATATCTGCATATACTTCTGAGACGCATCCCACCACTTTTCCGTTGATAATTAAAAGATTATAACGAAAATATCTTAATTAGTAACTATTTTCAGCCAATGATAATATGGATTATCTAATTCAATAATCACTCATCACACTATAATCCGGCCTACTCAAAAATAATAAAATGACATCACGATTAAATTAATAATATTGCATTTATCTTTGCATAAAGTAACGTTTTGTTTTGCAAGAATTGTGTGTGATCCTTTCGTGTTATTGATCTTTGTGTCACAATGATATAACTGAAATACGACCGTGACGTTAATTTGCGATAAAAAGTGTCTACGCGCTAATTACTTTTACTTCAAATACTTAATAGTTAATTTAAGTTAAAATAACTTGGAAGACGCTAATTTGTGTTTATTTCCGACTGAGATCACAAGAATCTAATTTACTATCACTATCGCTACGTCACGTTGGCCTTGAAAGTCGAGAATATTTAGTTGATATTTTATGTGCACTAACCAACGTTGCACCCTGGTTGTCCCTGGGTTCGTCCAAATCCATGTTCTCCTTGACTAACTCCGCCACGTCCATAAGCATCTTCATCTCGGTAGCTGCCCTCGTGTCATCTATTAACCTTTGCGTGACACCCCTAGCCGCCATTTCACTCTCAATCGCATCCAACGTCCGTTCCTCCTCGCATATATCATACGGCATGTTCCCATCTCCATTGACTGCTAATAAATTCGCTCCTCTTTGTATTAATATTCGAACTAAGTTAAGGTTGCCACACGTCGCCGCGGCGTGTAATGGCGTCCATTTCTCGCTGTCTTCCGCGTTGACGTTCGCCCCGTGGTCTAATAGTAATCGCATCATAGCCTCGTTGTTATCAATACAGCATTGATGCAATGCCGTGAGGCCATCTTCGTTTGTCGCGTCGGGCGTAACGCCGCGACCTAGTAGGCGGCGCACTGGAAGTTTAAAAGTATAAAATATTATGGGTGCAATGCATTTCGTTTGCTCAACCGATGCGACAACCCTAAGCATGATTCTAAAATGCGGTTATTTTATTGGTTACTACTGCTAGAAGTAGCGTTAAGGACGGAATGAAAATCGAACAGTGTGTATAATACAGTCAAAATCCATTGGGGCCCACAATAACTAAGTACAAGTACATAATATTGTAAATGGGAGAACATATTCACGGAAAGAATTATAAATCAATGATTGCTAAACACGTTGCACGGAGCGTAATGTGTAAGTAGAATGATGGGTATACCAGAAGTTTAGAAGTTAATATGGTAATACTTGATAAGGCTATCGTATAATACTACGAAGATATTAACAACATATCGTTTATCTTAAAGAAAACATTAAATGTAAAACTGGCCACAAATACCACAGCAATAATTTATAATGGTACAAAAACATTTCTAAAGTAGGTAATTAAAGCTTTAGTTAATATAGATTTAAGAAAATATTGCTCGTTCTGATTTTAAATTACCTAAATTTAAAATAAAAACAAAGTTCTGAATAAAAGGAAATTGCAAACCGAAAAGACTAGAACGATTACTGAGATACAAGGATATCTCGATAAAAATGTTTGTTTACTCAAGTTCTACTAATGCTTGAAATGGTAAATGTCTCATAATAACAATATCATCCATGCAAGAATTATTGGAGTCTGGTATAAAATAACTAAGAAGTATATTCGCTTTTGTTATGTAGCATGGACCAGATGTGACAAAATTTGCACAGGTGCAATTCACACAAACTTACAAGTGTTTATACTGCATATGCAGTTGTCGTACTTTATAACACAACTTGATAAAGTATTTATCTGTTACTTATATATTTATTTAAGATACATAACAGATTACAATCATTACAGTTCACAACATTAGAATTAAGTTTATCTAGGACTAGATAGTAATCCAAAACGTACATTCTTACAAGCTATATTATTATTAATGTGCGAACTAACACAATAACTAACATGTGTGTGTATTGATCACAATATATTTTTGGAATTATAAGCAAAGGATTTTCATAAACTTCATGTCTTGGAGCACCATCATTTCATCGCATTGATCGTGAATATTTTACTACGTCACCACAATTACTTTTATTAAAATGTTTTAGGGATAAAATTCCTATGAAGGCAATCACAAAATATTAAAATATCAGTCCACGAGTAGTAGTATCTACTGACAATGATTTTGATGATTTATTGTGAAGCACTATAACATTGATACAAGACTAATTATCCGATAAAAAAACATGATAAATACATCTTGATAAAAACAAACACATTTTCATTAAAACTTAACGCATCAAAAACATTGTTTGAATAGCGTTACTATTGAAAAAATCTTTCCTGTCCGAAATAATCAAATGTTTCGCAAATTATATAACACATTTTTCATAGATATTAGAGATGGTACAATGATTGATTTATATACTTAAAGAAACATTATCGACTGGCTCACCTTCATCTATATCGTTTCTGGCGGCCGCTTCGAGCAGCATAACACTATCGCTAAAGTATATGTTCCTTTTGTTGCTCTTGTCCCTTTTTGGTCGTAGACGCGCCCACTCTTTTTCCCGTTGCTGCCATATTTTTAGCTGCTGCATGCGCCGTCTGTTGATACACGATTATCGACTTAATTCACAATAATATTAGCGCTAAAACACTTGTTACAATCTAGACAGAAAGATCATGATTCCACTTGTATAACGATTCACAAACTAACATATAAATCACGTGCAAGTTCTACGGCTTCTCAACAAATCACAAATGAGTAAAGTAAACAAATAAGGTATGAGGATACCTAGAAGTATTATAGTCCAAAGTCGTCTGATACAACCAAAACAGGCACATTATGATCTTGCTCGCTGTGTACGGAACTGTGGCACATGGAAGTGAATTACAAAAACAAATGTGTCGCCTTGTCGAAACACTTCACGAAAAAAAGTATAAAGGGCACGGGTCAAGGTATCTTAGGTCGAAAAAAGCCTAACTTGTATTCTTTAACTAATCTGCACTGAATGACACGAAACATATCAGTCCGGTGCGAATATAATTTATACGCCCACTTAGATTTTGAGAAATTTCAATTCTTGCAATATAGCGCAGCACGAGCATGATTTAAAACATGCAAAACAAATCAGCGGTTTTATTATGGAGGTAAAGTTTCCAATGGCTCTATAATTTATGAAAGATGCCGTGTTGGATTATTTAATGACTCCCAAGACATTAGGGTGGAAATGTAAATCAAACACGAGCAAAGGTTATGATGTTAAAGGGAATTACCCTTTCTATCATTTGCACAGCGACCTCTTTTCATTATAAAAGATTTTAAACGTAACTATGATGCTTAATTTACAAATTAACGGCGTTATTATTTTATAAATTAATAAAATTAAAAAATTTATAAATTAATAAAATTTATAAATTAATAATTACCTTCATTTATTATTTAATTATAGGTTAATAAATTAATAAAATTACACGCACACCTACACCTTTAAACCGAAAAATGTTAGCGCAACTAGTTCGCTCACTTTTCGCCATAAGTATTTCGTCCTATAATCTGAAAATCGTCATATCGGGCACATATTCCAGTCCGAACTGATGAGCAGAAAAACCAACCCAAGCCATTCCAACCCAAGAGCCATCAAGAGAATCCACCACCGAGGCACCCAGTTAACAGCAATCCATCAATTATAAATTGTCATCTTGTATTTATATTGTATCAAATACTGCATTTCTTATATTATCCTTTTATATTACGTCAATGGCCTGATGGAAGCTTATCTATCTTGAATTTCGTCATGACAACCTTCGCACAAAACAATGTTAATGGAGTTGTGACATCATTTTGAGTAATATTACAATAAATTATTTTGCAAAAACAAAGGCCTTTGATGTTTCTTAATATCATGATACAACTTTTTTAGTCTGTTGCATCTATACTAATATTATAAAGCTGAAGAGTTTGTTTGTTTGTTTGTTTGTTTGAACGCGCTAATCTCAGGAACTACTTGTTCGAATTGAAAAATTCTTTTTGTGTTGAATAGACCATTTATCGAGGAAGGCTTTAGGCTATATAACATCACGATGCAACTATTAGGAGCGAAGAAATAATGGAAAATGTGAAAAAAGCGGGGAATATTATTCATCCTTGAGGGCTTCCATTGCGTGCGCTGCGAAAACGGTTCAAGATACCAAAAATATATGTATGAAAGAATTATTCCTCTTGAAATTATCTAAAAAAATGTCCGCGACAGTATATGTCTATCTATTAAGGTTAACTCACTAGAACCGTTTTTATGGCAATCAAATTTGATCGAAATTAATGCATTATTTGTTAAGAGTTGTATCAACGCCATAATAATATTAATCTTTATCCAAATAAATGTGTTGGATAGAGTGATTCAACGGGAAGGTTTTTATGTACTTTTAGCCCGGAAAAACTTATTAACGCGGGCGAAGCCGTGGGCAAAAGCTAGTTTATAATATAGCTCGTGCCACCGCATTGTCTATTTCTGCTGTTAATGTGTAAGCACTGTCGTACTCCGGTATGAAAAAAATTGTAGTCAGTATAATTACTGGGTCGTATTTTGGTGTTGCTACTGTTTATGGGCAGTCGTAGTGGTTACCATCCCAAAATCGGCTTGCTCATCTAGTCATTCCGTTTTAGGTATATTTGTTTTTTATCAAATTTACCACAAAACATTGCTTGTATACTTTTATGTCTCCATTTCAGGGCTATTACTTGCAAGAGTTATCTTTAGCTATGTCACGGCGCGGCGCGGCGTGATTGTACATTTGTTACCAGTTTACATTCTCTGAACATTATGGCAATACTTGTAAGGATGAAAACTGTGAATATGTCGTAATTTTTACAATGCGTATGTCCCCTACTAACTGCTAAGTGCTAAGGAACTTCAAGGTGAATAAGGAAGGCGTTATGCTGCTTTACCATTCATTTCACGGCGAAAATTTCACGTAGGAGTCAAAATATCGAATACATTTTGTACAGTATCATAAACAGCTGTATTATTTTATATTTTGATGAATATTGTTTCCGCAGAAACATGTTTGGTACGAATTTACATAAAATACACGTATTATATCAGACCAATAAAGTAATTCGAATCATTAAAACGCGAAAGTTAGCGAACATTTATTCTAACTTTAATCTAGACTCGCCAACAAACCAGAACTAAAGAAAAATAAACACAAAGCACGAATGTATTAACATAAACACAATCTTTTAGTAAAACTTAGATATTTTATGATGTAATATTTAATTTCATGTCGAACGGATTTTGAGAACAAAGGAATTTGTATGCTCGGTATTTGAGCAAATCACTGCCGAATAACATTTCCCTAATTGGTATTCAAAAAAATCGAATGGCGCCTTATAATTATTTCATTTGCTTTTATACGTTCCGCACATATAACATATAGTTTCTGGCGAATAACTGTTAATTGTCATGCAATCATAAAAGTGAAAACAAGGTTTCACTCTACATCTAAAGTCGCGCCAGTTTTAATATGTTGTGTTGTGCAAAGCTTTAAATGCCACAACAAACTCGTAAGTCGCTCTTAATGAATATGGATCGAGAGATCTGTCCAGTAGCATAATAGTGTTCGCATTTAATATAAAAAAGCGTAGAATTACTAACAGACGAAATATTTAAATAGCAGATTAGTCATTAATCAAAATATTTTGCACTTGTTTTAAATAACTTTTCCTTCCACCCGTAATAAAGTTCAAAGATAGACTCTGTAGTGCATATAGGCAACTTAAAATAACACTCTTCAGAAAAGGTATCAAAATATTAGCTTCTTTAAAACGGATCAAACCACAAATGTTGAATTTTAAAAATAATCATACCTACTCCTAATATTTGCTATTCATACATAACTTTCATTATATCCTTCAAGAATAAGGATAAACATTATAAAACCAGATTTACGTCGAGTTTATATGGCCTCACACCATTTTATTAGTCGTACCTATACTTACAAAATTACTTGCGCTTTAGTCGATTCCGGTATAGTATTACATTAAAGAAATTTGAGAAAGCAAATCGGTATTGCATAAAAGAGGCATGACATAATTCACTTTCCCTTCGTCATCAGCCAAGTATGTTTCAGGAGTTCGGGATATCACCGAGACCGCGATGACAATATTATTTAACCTATGACCTAGACATTTGGTAATACAACTACAGTAGGTACCAGAATCGTTTACATTGGCATTCTCAGAAGGATATTGACGTATCAGATCATCATAGCTCCAGTACCAAGTCACTACGCCGGGAAACGCAAAACAGTGCAATTTATACCTAGGAAGTGTTTATAAGGACACAAATGTGAATTCTGAACTAAATAGTTTAAAGGTACTTAAGAACACTCGTTGTAAACTTAGTACAGGCATTCATTATTCACGCCATTATATAGAACAAGACGTCGTCTCCCATCGCTGATTCGAACCCCATATCGTTCCACCGCAATGATTACAAACGGATGTAGTTGTTTGACAGTTGAGACTCAGCTTTAAGCTTTTTAAACAAATAATGCATTTGCCACAAATAAGATACTTACTTATATAACTATAATAATAACCTGATCTTATCTCCCTTCTTACTAATATTATATACTAGACTTCTGCTCGCGGCTTCGCCCGCGTGCATGAGTTTTCCAAGATAAAAGTCCCGCTTTATATTTCCCCGTGATAAATTATACATATAAACCTTCCTTTTGAATCACTTTATCTATTAAAAAAAACCGCATCAAAATCCGTTGCGTAGTTTTAAAGATCTAAGCATACATATGGACAGACAGCGAGAAGCGACTTTGTTTTATACTATGTAGTGATCCGAAAGTTTGTGAAAATGTTTGGATACTAATGGTATCCACATACGATGCGATTTGGTACAGCCGAACCATTAAAATGGTATGCCATCGAACCATATCGCATCGTGTGGGGCACGTTTCGATGGACATTATTATTATTATTGTTGGTACGGCTGGTTCGATGGCTTGTCCATCAAACTTGGTTGCATACAACTGGACGTCGTATGGTACGGTTCAATCGTGTGGCGTGAAGACTGTACCGCGTGACGAATTGGTCGCATGATACCAAATCGCATCGTATGTGGATACTATAAAAATAAACGCAGAAACTGCTGAACGGATTTGGATGAAATTTGGCACACCGATAGACCATATCCTGGATCAACACATAGGCACTTTTTATGCCGGTAATATGCTCCCATGAGAAATAGCGATAATTTTTAAATATATTGCGCTGCCGTTAAAAGGACTTTTGTAGCGGAAAAGGCTTTTCACGCGGGCGAAACCGCGAGCAGCACCTAGTAAGTGATTATTATTTAAACAACTTATTTTACGTTAATGGATTAACTGAAGCTAGCTGTTTCACACATACTGTCCCCGAATTTCGATACCTAAATCGTCCGTACATAGTAGACTTTCAAAATAAGGAATATGACAACTTGCAATAGCAAATTATGATACGTATTGAGCTCAATTTAAGGAATGACTACCCCAGTACCACCGTGAGCATCAGGGCCCTGAAACCGTACAGTAACAGGACAAGAAACATCTGCATACATTTTATATGAGACACGTACAACGCTGAGCTCTGGTGTTGTCAGTCACTATACATATAAGATGACAAGGTCCCGATAGCACGTGGAGCCAATATAGCTGTGTATGACTAAAGCTTAAATTAGATGCTGATCATGATGACTTCTTCTATTTACGCGAATGTTACGACATTGAAATAAAACTATTTTGCGGATTTTAAGTTATATTTTCTAAATATGTAAATTAAATTATTATTGAAAATATAAATTAAAAAACGTCGATAAAATCCGCAAAATAGTTTTATTTCAATAGATGTTGATCAATTAGATACCATTTCGCGTTCCAATACATTGCTAGCTCTCGGTCTGGACCACCATCTTACAAGATAATTAAGATTTTTCATGTTTATCTTTTATACTAACAGTAGCATAGGCTGATAACTGTTATCACTGTTAACCCTCGTAATCCTGGTGACGTCGGCAGTCATAGGATTACACCTATTTTTAGAAGAGCAAGCAAACTTGTGTGTATATGATATACTTAAGTGAAACGTGTGGACACAATCTAGAGAGCGCTAAATTGTTCGGTTGTGTATCTTTAAATTATCTATTATCACGACGTTTAAGCTGAATACCTATCGATGTACGATCAAGATAAATATAAGCTTTGTTTACTGATCAAAGACGTTTTCAAACATGGAAGTAGGAAATTAAAAAAAAATAAAAAAATTGTAGTATTGTAAAGGCATGTCCTCAAAATTTAAAACTTGTTTCATAATAATAAATACGATACGTAAACGTTGTGAACGAATTTAACACAACACTGTCGCTTATGATTTCGCTCAAGTTTGTCTCAATGACATACTTTTCAACGAGCGCGGCCTTTAAATCAACATTTCAAAGCAATATTAACATATCACGCGACTTGATATATCTATATCAATATAATCTACATTGAAAACCTACGAGTACCGCTGAACTCTTAATACATCAATTTTTATCGATAACTGGCATCTCCGCCGATAACAAATACAATATTATATTCCATGTATAATTTATGATATTTCTAGCGCCACCAAAACGATCTAACTAATAACATATTTATTTTGTAGTGTGGCTAGTCAGTATGCAGCAGCTTGGCTGTAACCCCGGCAGTGCTTAATAAAGTCCATAAGCGGCGGACGCCTCTTACCGCGGCGGACTGCTTGCTCGTTTTCCTACTAAAGCAATAAAAAGTATATACAGCAACATGTTTTTTTTTTCTTAGTAAAATTGCCAATATCTTCTAATTTATTTTCAACGCCCCATTAGCGTACGATTCGCCGCATAAGGGCTGCCACATTCATGAAGTAGTGAACTCGGGAACTGTCTTGGTGGTGTAGTTGTATTACAGTACGATTGCAATGCTGAGGTCTCGTACTCGATCTCCGGGTAGGGCAGTGATATCGAGTCTGGGACGGAATACGCACAACGAAAACTGGGTGCACCTGTTGCGGCTCTGCCTACCCCTCCGGGGATAAAAGGTGTCAGTGTGTTTAATCTGATTTTTTTAACTAGATGGCGCTGGCGTCTTAGAGTGATTTAACCCTAAAATTTTAGACTTTTGGAGAGGAAAAGACTTCACGCGGGTGAAGCCGCGAGCTTCACCTAGTACATCATATAAGCTTGGCAGTGTGGGTGCAGATATTGCGCTTTGGCCTACGCCTTCGGGTATAAATGGCGTGTGCTTCTGTAATGTACACTTATGTTCATTTAATCCATTCACCTTGCTTTATATGGTGCTAATATGTGTATAAGATCTTTAAACTTGTTTAGAATAGAAAAATAGCAAATGCTCTTGTATATATTGCACAATACATTGCAATAATATTATATTTTACTACAGAAGGCTTCATCTCATATTGTGCAAAAAACAATGTTCATGTTGGATGACCTTACTTTTTGAGACAATACATTAACATGATACATACTATATACTAGCATTAAACAAAAAAAAAACATGAAAAAAGAAGAAAGCAATTTAAATTATAGGAAAATAATGGATATGCCAAATGTTTTGTGACCAATCATTTATTTTATTATCTTCTATGCATATTATATGTGTTGCCAGCAAAAAATATGCTTGCAATGTATTTTAGTTTGTAAATTGCACACTCACAATAACAAGTTAGGCAATATTTCGTCTAATTTGAACAAGCATTAACAATTCAGATAAATGGAAGACCTGCATACTAAAGCTTGTTTTTCATTATTTGTTAAAAAAGAGAGTACAACACAACATCCACTGAAAATTTCAGCTCTTAATTATTGATGATAGAGCTCTAAATATTACATAGTTTGATGGCTTAAACTTACAATAGCATATTATTAATATTCTATTGATGTTAAATCCTAAGTCATACATTATTCTATACCATCTATACTAATATTATAAAGAGTAAAGATTTGTATTTTTGTATGTTTGACAAGGATAAATTCAAAAACTACTGGACCGATTTCAAAAAATCCTTCACCATTAGAATGCCCCTGTATTCCTGTGTAATATAGGCTACTTTATATCCAGAAAAAAATCAAACCGGGATTTTTATCTCGGATTTTTTATTCTCGCGAGTGGAGCTGTCTCGGCCAAATCAACAAACCGATTTCGATGTAATTTGGAAGGGACATAGTTTAAGACCCTGGAAAAGACCTAGGCTACTTCTTATCCCGGGAAAAAATAAACGGAGATTTTATCCCGGAAAATATTTTCTTGCGGGTGGTACCGCAAACAGATAAGTCTGGAGATAGTTTGAGACAGAGGGAAGGACATAGACTACTTTTATTCCGGTAAAACATAAAGCAAGAATATTATCCCGGATTTTTTTCTCGCGAGTGGAGCCGTCACACCGCAACTACTCAACCGATTTCAATGAAATTTGGTATCGAGATAGTTCGAAACCCTGGGAAGGACCCAAGCTATTCCTGATCCGGGAAGAAATAAACCGTGATTTTATACCGGAATATATTTTCATGCGGCTGGAACCGCAAAAAAACAAGTATGGAGATAGTTTGAGACTGGGGGAAGGGCATAGGCAGTACAATACTTTTCCAGGATAAGCATTTAGCTTATCCTGGAAAAATATAAACCGGGACTTTTATCCCAGATATTTTTCCTCCCAAGTGTAGCCATTACTCTTAACCGATTATGATGAAATTTCGAAGATAGTTTAAGACCCTGAGCAGGACCTAGGCTATAACTATCCCAGAAAAATATAATATGGGGCTTATATCCCGGAACATCTTTTTCCGCCAGTGCAACCGCAACCAGATAAGTATGAAGATAGTTTAAAAATCATGGGAGGACATAAGCTACTTTTAATCTGGGAAAAATATAAACCGGTACTTTTATCCCGGAAAATATTTTCTTGTATGAGAGAATAAGTATGGAGATAGTGTGAGATCCACGGAAGGAGAGAGTACTTTTATCTTTTTATTTTTAAGGATATGTCCTTACATAACTACATATTATAAAACAAAGTCCCACATCACATGTTTGTCTGAACGCGATAAACTCAAAGCTACCAAACAGGTTTTCATAATAATATGTTTTTCACCAATGGACGCATTGATTCAAGAGGAAGGTTTATGTGTATAATTTATAAGTATTTTGTATGACAGAAAATTAAATGTTTAATATTATGTTCTTTTACCTGTGTGAACCCAGGGTGGGCCGCTAGTACTAAATAATAGAAGACAGGATACACCTCAACTGGCCCTTTCTTTTCCTATCCCTACTCCATGCTATAGTGTTTTGGAAGATATAACTTGAGTGATAAAACTGCCAATTGCACTTAATTCATAAATGAACATACAATAAAGAGTTATAAACAAAAATAATATAATATACTGAGCACAGATAATTCACATCCCACATTATTATATAACAATCTTATAGAATAAAAAAATGTATGAAAGACAATATTAGCATTGTACTAATTGCCATTTACAAAATTTCCAATGCTTAAAAAATCAATTAATACTTGCACATTACAGGAAATTTTACCAAAATTAAAAAACTATGGAATTATATCTATGGGAACGATGGTCAAACACTATGCGTTTATGTTCATTTCCTTTCTTCATTAAATATAGTACAAGACTATGAAGGGTGTGTCACAAACTAAAGCTACTTAAAACACCAAGGCTTACCTCCGGGCCAAGTGTAGCCGCTCCTGTGTTGTTAGGTGCTCAACTTGGGCCATCTCGGCCACCAGATCTGCATGCTCCATCTTGGAAGTCACCTACAAATGAAATCAATGATGAGTAGGTAAGTTTTATAGTGAAATAAGATAAATAACTATGTAATTCTAGTTCTGAATTTCAGTTATGGACCCATAAGTACAGTGATAGGTTATGATTTTTTTTTATTACATGAAAATATAAGTTTTCATTTTAAATAAATATACATATTAAAACGCACTACCTTGTAATTCTAATTTGGCTTTTATTTAAATATATTAAATAATTGTTTTCTGGGCAATGATATAAATTATTTAAAGTTGTTAAAATAAACAGCAGGTTAAATAAAAAAAAAGATACACAACTCACATATTTACATTGCTTAGACCAACCATTAATTAATATAGGAAATAAAGGCTTATGCTTAAAACATTTAATTCAAACATTATAATATTGTTGTATTAGACAATGACACATAATTCTTCAATAAACTTATTGATAAACGACAAAAGTCTGATAAGATAACATAAGCCAATATATTTTGTTGAGTATCTAAAAAAATTCTTAGATTGGGATATTTATGATTGCAAAACAACAACGTAAATGCATGTATAATTCATAAAACACAGTTTCGCCCACGGTGATTGTAAAATAATTTTAAAAACAAACTGACAGTTTAGAAAGGCACTAAACTTCGACAATCCAATTCACCTTTACGGGTCATTTTATTGCAATGTGGTAAACAAAAGAAAGGTTCTAAAAATTAGTTTATTTAATATAGTTATATACACTACTTACCGTTGTTCTAGTTTATTACAATGCAAAAGTATGTTTCATCCTTGTATTGATACATTTGCCACACATGATAAACATGTAGTCGAAAAGCATAACCCACTCATGTAAACACATTTATTTAACATTTAGATAATGAGTCATTCACATATTGTTTTACAGTTAATATTCATTTTTCCGTTATTTTTCATGAAAACTAAAAACAAGGAGAAAAATCACAAGACGGCAAGCAATCGAGCAAGTTTTTTCTGACACGTTCTGTGTTGCAAGCAAAGAGAAATTAAAATACTACTGAAAGTTGTCTCATGGTAATTTCAATCTTTGCTAAATATTTAAATATGTAAGGGTGGCTATAAACAATGCGATAACCGCATTGAAATTGGATCATTTTTAAACACGAGAGGTTCCGTTGAATCCGGAAATTACTCCGAATGACTTTCCACTTCACAAGTGACACTTTTAAAATAACTAGACAAGATTTAAAAGACAAGTCAATCACAATGTTACATGTAAACCCGTGGTACATCAAACCGGAGCCGATGCGACGGCATATGCAATATGTCGTCTTTTTAACGTGTATTTATGCCAGGCATGCCAGATAGTTCCTCAATAATACTGGTACAGATGTCATTGAAACTTGGTATTGGATAAAAAAATTATACACACACAATAACGTACATTAATTGCAGCTGTAACGTAAACAATTTGTATAAAATTTTACAGGCGACCTTTTATTGTCCCAAACTACAATTTGTAACCAGTACTGCCTGGTTGCTAATAAATACTTTCTACCGTGAAAAATCCGTATCCAGTTTCTTCGGTGATCTTTTCTTTTTTTAGGTCCCCATACTATTATTTTCATTTTCAAACCATGAAATCAGGAGGAGAAGGAGGAAGGAGGTGGAGACCAAGAGGGCCTCCTTACGGCGAGCCTCCGTGGAGGAGTGGCGTCTCAGGCTGGAGGCCCCGTCGTGGGGGCACAGGGTCGTAGAGGCAGTGCGTCCTGTCTTTGCCGAATGGCTGGACAGGCGCCACGGAGCGGCAACATACCGCCTGACGCAGGTGCTCACCGGGCATGGCTGCTTCGGTGAGTTCCTGTTTCGGGTGGTGGGGATAGAGGAGTCGGCCGTGTGTCACTATTGTGACAACTGCCCAACGGACACGGCCCAACACACGTCGGAGTTTTGCCCAGCCTGGGATGAAGAACGCAGCGCTCTCAGAGCAGTCGTCGGAGGAGACCTCTCGCTGCCGGCCGTGGTCGCTTCCATGGTCGGCGGTTGGGAGGCCTGGCAGGCGGTGGCCCACTTCTGCGAGGCGGTCCTCTCGCGGAAGGAGAGTGCCGAGAGGGATCGGCAGCGCAGTGGTGATCCCTCCCGCCGCCAGACGAGACGTAGGAGGCGTCGGGTAGACGACTGACCGACGTCTCCCGCCCTGTGGATTGGGGGCGTTTGGAGAATTCCACCACGGTATCCCCTGCCTGACGTAAAAGGCGACTAAAAGGGGCCTCCGGGGGTCACGGGTGGGCGGGAGGGGCCGTCCACCTATTAGTCTAGCCAACTTCTGTGACCCCCGTGATGGACGGCAGCGTGTCTCACGCTGCCTCGGACGCCAAGGGCGTCCTTCGGTGTACGGGGGCTTCTGAGCCCCCGCAACAACAGGAGAAGGACCGCAACAGCGGTACGCGCAGGGGCGGTTGCGGATGACAACTTAGACGTGAGTCGGAGGAAGCCCGCAGCCATCCCTAATGCGCCGAAGATGGCCACCGCGGAGTTTTAGTTGGTATGCCGTGTGGTGTACATAGGTTAGGGACTCGGCCCGGCGGTCGCCCGACGTTTTCCATCTTTCCGGGCGGCTCAACGTTGGGTCGTAAGGCACGGTGAACCCAACATAACCGCTCAGTCGTTCCCCTTGAACACTGGGCGGTAGTAATAAGTCACTTTCTCCGCGTCAAAAAAAAAAAAAAAAAAAAAAAAAAACATGAAATCATGCAACTAGAATTGACATGTTCGTACATACAAGAAGTTGATACGATATGTTTTTTTTGTTCGAAGTAACGTAACTCTCTTTTATTTTGTTTTTTGTTATGAGAAAAGAAAAATTCGTAAGAACACAAAAGTATGTAGGTAATTTGAATAATTTCCTACATAAATACTAATTCGAAAAAATTTTGAATTTGTTCAGCTACATATGCTACTAACTGTACAGGATCCTGAAAAATGGTACGGATACCAGGAAATTTGGTACGTCTGGCTTCCCTGATTTATAATATATTGAAATGAAAAAAAGGTGGTGAAACAGCCGAAATTTTTTAATGATTTTCTAATATACCTATTTTACATGTACGCATCATAAGGTGATAGGTATATAGGTATGAAAAACTATAATTATATTCTGAAGTTGTTATGCATAGGTGTTGTCATCACAAAAATTTGTTGCTATAGTGCATTTCTACTTTAAGTTCAGTATTTTTGTTGGCATTACGTTGTCAGTAAGGTATATGCAGTGCTGCTACATCACACAAAATGTGTTACCTTGAAATGAAGGATTTTTCTTGTAATAGAAACATGTTTTGTCTAGTAACAAAACACTAATATTTTCAAATCAACATACATACGCCTGTTATCCCCAAAGGGGTAGCCAGAGGCGCAACTAGTGCACCCACTTTTCACCATTATTCCGTCCCATGATGTGATAGGGGGCGAGCCTATCGCCATATCGGGTACAAATTCCAGACTCCGAGGTGATACTGAATAGAAAAACAAATTCAATATTTTCAAATCAAATTTTTAAATATGTAGGTAAGCATAAACTATGCACCCACTTTCAAATAATTTATAATGTATTCAAATCATTGAATTCTGCCGTAAGTACGTAATAATTAACCAGCTTTTGTAGTTTTCAATAAACGTTTCTTTTTTCTTCTAAATCAACTTTACTACGTTTATCTACTAAACCATTATTAACTACATTTATAGATTAAAGACTACATTAATCAATAAAACAAGACGAATATTTATTCATCATAATGGAGTGATATTAGTTTTCTAATGAGTCATGGAGGTAAATAATGATTAAAAATCAATTATTACAAGTCAGTACAATAAACACAAAACATATTAATTAGCATATAAGGCACTGTTTAATTACACTGGCTATTTATTTATTGTTATTTTAATCGATGTTACACAATTACTGTTTATTATTTCTGATATATATGTTTTAAATTTTATACAAGGAAATACATTAATCCTCTGGTAACCCTATTTTTTCAACTGGAATGGCGGCAATACGAACCTTAGCACATTTTAAAGGAATAAGTGGAGTTTCTTTACGTTTCTCACACTCACACAGGTTCTACACTTTCAACGCCATCCGCCTTTCACCATTTTTTTTCGACACAGAACATAATAAAACCTGCATAGTTGTCTTTATAATGTCCACCATTACCTCCACCAGTCCTACCTTACAGTCCACCTTGTCGGGCAAGGTGCCAACATGATAATAAAATTATAATATATAACAATAATAATACCCGCCCTGTATTATATACTTTCCCACTGCTGGGCACGGGCCTCCTTTACAACTGAGAGGGTAACACAACTGCCAACATGTTGCCATTGATAAAATAATTTGAAACGCACTTATATTCCAATACTTCGGAAACTTCAGACGTTCCCATATTATGTATTGCAATTGTGTTTGTTCAGACGTATATATTATGTTCAGACGCATAGTTTAGTGGCACACTTGATAGTTTTTTTATTCATAGTGATAGGCCTCAGTAAAGCAGGGGCTACCTTATCAACACTTTATCGACGAGTTTTGGCGGTAACAGAAAAACACTTGATTGGCACAGTTATTTCAATTCACTTCATTGGAGCTGTTAAATAAAACTATATTCGATAATATACCACTACAATTACGTAATATCACAAAATCATCAATATCATCAAAATAAGAGCACCTCATGACACTTCCAAGTTTCCGCCAAAACTCCGCGGTAAGTGAACACGCGATAGGGTTGCTTGCCGCCATATAGCACATAATATAATTTATTTCAGTGAAGTGATACATGAAGCTCATCATAATATTAAAAAGTGAAACTGATACAAAAACAAGTGTTTTATTTTTATTACACATACAAAGATCCTATAAAATTTAATTATTATCATGTATGGGGACAAGTTTTCATTAAATTCTATCAATGTCGATAAAAACTTATACGTCACCACTTCGTTATCAACGCTTGGCAGCTCTATATTTTGGCATTCAGTTTGGCAAATGTCAAAGGAGATGACCGCTTTTTGTATGGGTGCTGGGCCTCAAAATCTAAACAGGCTCAAACTTTAGGGATATTAAAGGGGGAAAATATGTATCTTGGATCCATTAAATAAATATTTTTAGGCTCCTCCATTTCTAACAAACTTTTTAAAATATTCATATGAAGTGTAGTTTTTAAGCAAAATAAAATTACATAATTCTCGAAATCGGAGGTTTTTAAAATTAAACTGTTTGTCGTAAAAAGTAGTATAGTCGTAGTTTTAAGGAGTTCTATCAAAACATATATAAACTGTCTTGTTTAGAATTTTAGGGTTGTTTTAGGACATGTCCTTTGAAGCTCTGACGTTCCGTGGTAGGTTGGTGTAACTGCTCGATAGTGATTGGCTGTTACTTTTTTTGTTAGATTTGATGAAACACCCATAAAAACCTTATGTATGAAGATCGGACTCTAACGTAGTAATTATTATTATATTCTCTTTGCCCGCTGTCAGTATTTTTTTTTTCATCTACGTAGTAAGTACCTACCAAAGAGAATATAATTTGGTACCTACTTGAGTTTATTTCCAGTTTAATGATTGTATATGTTTTTTCTTTACTATTTTATTTATACTGGTGGTAGGTCTCTCATATCACATATTATGTAACAGTTCGTTTGGGTGGGTACCACCGCAATGTCTATTTCTACCGCCAAGCAGCAGTGTGCATACACTGTTGTGTGTCAGTTTGAAGTTTGAAGGACAGTGTAGCCAGTGTAACTACTGGACATAATAAAACTTAACATCTTACGTCTCAGGATGACGAGCGCCGTGGAATGTCACACAGTAAAGCCTGTCTCAGGAAAGAAGTCCCGCGGACACGGCGCCACAGTCATGCGACGTAATATTGCTAACTTTAAGGTGTTAGACGTCTCAAAATCAATAAAAGTTTAAGGTATAATTATTTTTTTGTGATTATAAAAAAGTAAAAAATGTTATGTTAGGCAGGGGATTTAGGGTTACTGGGACGGGTGTACAATTTTATTTTACTATCGAGGTTTTGAGTGCTTTGCAGCATTTCATAGTAATGGAGCAAGCCTGCAAAATCTTCAAAATGTCGTATACAAAATGAAATATCAAAATAGCTTAAAAAGGGAAAGGGGGGGGGGGGGGAATGGAACTAGTTTTATATCAATATTTTATTTAAGCACAATATCGGGAGATATGATAGTAAAATCGTTATATTGGGAGACTACAGACAAAATCGTTAGATCTCCCGATAAATCGGGATCTTTTGCAACACTGCACGTAAACAGTACCTGACAACGACAACATGGCCGATCTGTGACATCTGTCATGATTAGTTCCACATATTGCCGCGGGACTTCTTTCGTGAGACCTCAGAATAAGGACTTGCTTTAGTCTTTATTCTATGCGTGAGACAGACTTTACTTTGTAACCACAGACTACTCAGAAGAACAATGTTTGTAACTCACGTTGTTGTATGGTGTTGCTACTGTTTATGGGCGGTCGTATCGCTTACCATCAGGCGAATGGCATGCTCGACTCGTCATTCAATGAAATCAAAATAAAAAATTGAAATTCCTTATGTACTTTATTTTTTTCTCCTTTGTTAGTCTATGTTCTCCTTATAATAATCCTTGGCGCCAATATTCAAATGATGCCGCTGGATGCCGTTGTGTCAAGAATATTTTATCGTAGTTGTTCTCAGAGACAAATAAACCAATTGGCTGAACTCCCGAGGCGCTTCCACTAGTACCTACTCGTGGCACAAATTAGACATCAACGCTCTTCTTCTGACCTCCGTGTAGTTGTTAATTATGTTTTATTCAAAAACATTCAACAGTACCTGTAGGTTCTTTTTGTGGTCATATTACTGTTTATAAGGGAAGGTATTATGCTTTTTTCATGAAGTTAGGGCTTAGACTAATAAGTTAGGGTAATAATTAATAAATAACATGGAATTCAAAGACGCAATGAATTTTATTTGGTAAGTTTTATATTTTTTACTAATATATAATAACTTAATCATTATACATTTATAGAAAAAAAGATGACCTGCGTAGATTATCTACCGAGTACTCTAGGCACTATTATTTTTTCAATTGACGTACCATATTTCACAATGCTTATATTTGCCAGATTCGTTTACTTAAAGGACTCATTGATAGTATAAGTAGTAATAGATAAAAAGATTTAAATTGAAGTAACCGTCCAAACGAATGTCCTAGCCAAATCCAATAGCCAATCGATAGCCTATTTGGGAATGGAACGGTCTGCCGAGGCAATATCCGGAGGTTCAAAACCCAAGGCATACACCTCTGCCTTTCCAAGTAACGTGTGTATTGTCTATCAATTATCGTTCGCTTTAACTGTGAAGGAAAACAGCATGAGGAAACCTGCATACCTAAGAAATTCTTTATGAGAATTACGAAGATAGGTATGTGAAGTCTTCCAACCCGCAGTAGGCCAGCGTGGTGGTCCGATGGACTAAGGCAAACCCTCTCAGTAGCAGAGGAGGCTCGTGCCCAGCAGTGGCACAGTATATAATACAGGGCTGGTATTATAATCGTCCAAGAATCAAGAAAAACTGCCAATAATACAATGATTGGAATTAACTTCAAGTATAGGTATTTAAACTAAATTAACTAAACACATTGCGCTTCATAAAGTTATAAGTTGTAGGTAAAAATTCATTTATTGTAATCGTATATTTTGTAGGTACGATCACGTCGTGTCATCGTAGTTCATACAAGAGCGATTTGTAATAGAAAAGCTCAGTCCCAAAATTACCAGCTTTAAGTACACACATGTAGGTATTTTCTTACAGCGAGCCTATAAAGAATATTTTAGGTGATACCATCATGAAATACGAACTACTTACCTACATTACTGCTTATATAAAAAATTTCATGTACTTAAGTCTTAGACTATTTAACCAATGGACACGATATGGCAGTAATGCGCAAACAATGTTTTCTGCCAATCCTGACGGGGGGCGAGGTAGACCACGGATAGCACACATTTAACAAAAAAAAACACACGTGCATGGCTGAATATAGGGTCACTTTTTATACAATAACGCACAATTTCTGTGGAGCACCGCTTAATGTCATTATCGTAGAATGTAATGACAGCGATCGTAAGTCACATAGATTTTAATAAAAGTTTATGACCAGCTGCGCATGTATGACCAACAAAGGGTTCGCCTGGTCATTCCATAACCTTTGCATTGCTACATAATCAAAGACTTAAGTACTTAGATAAATAATAATAATATTATACTTAGTACCTAGGCAATGATTGTGTAGTACAGCTGATTCTTTTAGAGCAAAACATGACCTATACTTTGCTATGAGTAGGTATATTTCGCCTGGTGACATCATTAAGGAGGTTTTCGCAAACCCGCTGTAAATATTTGTCTGCTTTAAATTTTCAATGACTTAGTTCATATTTTGATTAATAACAATACAAGTAGGTAGCAATAATCTAGAAAATTAGCTTAGCTTAACTATTTAACATTTCTTTGTTACATAAATCTGTGTTTACAATAAAATATTCGACAAAATTAACTTCATTTTTATTTACAGATACTTTATGGACTATTGTATCTATGAAGCTATACTACCCTACTATTGTACTATCTTAATCGATTACAATATTTATATTTAAATATAGTTCTACTTTTTGATTCGAACAGTGTTATCTATAATGACGACCTAGTAACAATTCAACGTTTCAATCACCTAAGTAGTCGTGCCTAATATTAACATATTTAAATTGTAAGTACAAGGTGTAAAATAATAGCAATCTAGTATAGATATTCAAGGTCTGAATAATGTGCGATTTGGTTCCTCTCGGCAAAAAATAACATAATATTATCTATGCGTTCTACGTATACATACATTAATACGTAGGTACTAGGTACATACTTAAATATGGAATTTTATGTCCTCACAAGTGGCAATCTATAGTCTCTGCCTACCTCTATAGGATACAGGCGTGATAATATGTATGTATGTATACATAGCCTTTGGAAATATTTTAGTTAATAATACGTAGGTACAAATCATTAAAAAAATCATATAAATAGACACGAATCGTAATAAATCGGTTAATAATATAAACAGAAGTAAATCGCTGCCTTATTTTTAACATTTATCTCTAGAAAATAGGCAGTGTAGGTATTATTATGATAAAGGCCTAAATGCTGTTTAATTTACACCTTGTATTAACACACAAAAAATTACTTTAAATTGCCAATGACACCAAACAAAGTAAAGGAATTCGTTATAATAGTATTACTAACTAGGTGTTGACTGCCTCGGTGGCGTAGTTATATTACGGTACGATTTCAATCCCGAGGTTTCAGGTACGATCCCCGGGTCGGGCATAGTAATAGTATTTCTATTCAGTGTTCGCCCGGAGTTTGGAATTCGTGTCTGATATGGCGATAGGTTGCCCCCTATCACATCATGGGGCGAAATACGCACGGCGTAAAGTTGGTGCACTTAGGACTTAGGTTCGCCTCTGCCTACCCCTTCAGAGATAAAGGGCGTGAATATGTGTGTGTGTGTGTGTGTGTGTGTGTTGCTAAAGATTTCGCCAAACTGAAGAGCCTTTCCCGCTATAAAAGTCCCCAAAACACTGTAGCGAGGTATAACGCCACCCATACGACGCCAGTGAAAGTCTAATTATTTCCCAACGGAGCAAATTACCGGGATAAAAATGTAAATAGCCTATGTGTTAATCTAGGTCATGGTCTATCTGTGTGCCAAATTTCATCGAAATCCATTCAGCTTTTTTCATGCTTACTTATAATAAACATCCAAACATATTCACAAACTTTTGCTTGTATAATATTAGTAAGATTTTCAATATAAACGAAGCGTTAAGTTTATTATTAATGGTGTTTTTTTATAATTGTTTAAATATTCTCCTAACCAGAATAAAGAAGAAAACTGATTGACTGTTAATGTAGAATGAAACAAAAACGCGGTCTATTATACTAATTCTACACATCTAATTTATATGTATGTAAATAAATCTAATAGTAATATTGTCATTGGCAACTAACGCCTCTTTAAAAATAAAATTATTTGCCTATATTTTATCTATTGTATTGAAAATAACATTATTCCCAATCTTAATTTACAAATAGCATACAAAAATACACAGTTCCTGCTCATCTACTGAATAGCTAGTGAGTACACAATATATTTATGTCTCATGTATGTTTGGCTTTTGTAAGTACCTATACAATATATTTTATTGTAAAATACATGAATTTTGGTGAATTCTTGCCGACTATACACATACACATTTGCATGTTCTCTAGAACGATGAACGATCCACCCTGTGGGGGGGCCGTTTGGAGAATTCTAGCACGGTATAGCACAGCAAGCTAAAGCGCCGAAGATGAAAAAAAAAGGACGATGAACGATGGAACCACAAGGAACATCTAAAACAGCATGAGAATTTCGAAAACAATCAACAGGACAATGTGTCCGACGTTTTATGCTACAAAATTCATAGTGCCAGTTTAAGAATTTGAATAAATTGAAACGGTTTACCTACTTATAAAACTAACTTATTATTTACATTGTGAAAGTTCAACAACGCCTACAGTTAATTAGCAAATTACCTTGCTTTTTCTAGAACAAGAAGTAAATAATAAACTCTACTCAACGTAATGTAATTTATTCATTATAGACGTATATTATAACAATCTATCTATACAATGTGCGTTTTATTTTGTTAGTGATGATTTAAAATTTAATATTTACCATCAAATAAAAGCACGAGCAGAAGTGTCTATCAATCGAAGTCATTATAACAATGCTCTATTGGCATAGGTTTTATTTCCGAAATACATACGTCCAGTATTTTAACTACTGCGAAACACATGAAACTTTTCAACTAACTACTTTTATCTTACAAAACTTGTCACATGATTCATTTAACTACTAAAGGCTTTTTTATTAGCGCAATTTAAATCATAGTATTTTTCTTATTCTACACACCACAATTTCACAGCACTGTTTAGAAACTATTTTCTTCTTGTAAAACAGACATGAGATCACTTTTTATTCTAGGGTCCTATATTTTAACAGTGGCAACCTGTCAGGGTCACCACGGCGGGGCACTCAGGTGTTCTCATCCGAGGAATCGTCTGATGATGAACTGGTGGTAAGGGTTGATGCCATAGTCAGTTGTCGGATAAACGGTTCCCGAGGTAGGCTTTGTTGGCCCAATGGAAGTCTTCGTACGCCCATACGTTCACTTTCTGGCAACGATTTGCTGCATTTCTCTTCCGTTATGGCATCTCGAGGTAACGAACTGAAATAACGTAAAAACTTTCTCCTTAGAATTTGTGTTTTATATTCAAAGCACGGGGCAATTAAATTATGAGTTTCCAAGACAATTGTATGACCATTATTCAGTTTATAAAGTTATACGAGAAGAAGTTGGAAGACAATCAAGTATTATCGCAAAAATCGTATTAATATTTATTACAATTGACTATGTCAGTCAAGTGTTATAACTTGTAGTGTTTATAATATAACTAGCTATTGCCCGCGGCTCCGCCCGCATTAAAAAGTTTTTCCGGGATAAAAGTCCCGGTTTATATATTTTCCCGGGATAAAAAGTAGCCTATGTATTAATCCAGGATGTGATCTACCCGTGTGCAAAATTTTATCGAAATCCGTTCCGTACTTTTTGCGTGAAAGAGGAACAAACATCCAGACATCCACACATCCATACATTCTTACAAACTTTCTCCTTTATAATATTAGTAGGATTATAAGATATAATTATAATCACTGTACCCAGTTAATTCTAACATAGATCCTCTTCTGCATTGTCCTCGGTGTGGTCCCTGCATGATACTGGCCGGTCTGCTCGATGCTCCCAGCGGATCCGAATGTGCTACATCCTCCATCAGTAACACAGATGGTCCACCAAGACTTGTACTCCTTTTCGACAGTGGGGTGGGCCCCGGGCGCCCTCCGGACATATCCTTGGAGGACGCGTCTGACTTACTGCCATCTTTGTTTCCCTCGGAATCAGACGCCGCCGTACCATCAGCAGGCCCTTGCGTCGAACTAGAGCTCTCTCTTCGGAATAAACCTATGATAGATTTTGGGTGTTTTGGCTTCTCTATACCACCTATCGATGGGATGATGTGATGATGGATGTGTTAAGGAAGGGACAAGGAGGAAAGAGAAAAAAAACTAATCAGAAAATGTCAATAATGTTTCGTTATAAGGTTAAATGTGCAGGATAATGTAAAAGTTACAAAAATACTGTAACTGAACGCTGGCTTGACGGCATAGGCGGAATTGTGCGAATTGTGATCTAAGCTTTGATTAATTATATACTGAGATAGAGTGACGCGCTGTAATGAAACGAAAAGTAACAGGCCAGCTTTTCTTAAGCTAGTATGTATGACAACTGTATCATACGCTATTGCTGATCATTCTGCGTATCCTTGTGTGCGCGCGTAATGATACCAGTTATTACATGGTTTCTATTAAAACGGGGAGAAAATTATATACATGAAAAACAACAAAAAATAATTCACTCGAACTCATTTTGTGGGGAGCAATTCGCCTCTATTTTTTCCGACGTGTTTGAAACGTTCAGTGTCTATTTATTTAGGTATATAATTAATCAAAGGATCTATGTTAATAAAATAATTTGTAGAGACGCTTAATAGCTATTATACTTATCAGTTATGTTTTTATTTATTAAATTACGAAAGAAAGTGATTTCGTAAAATAAATAAAATTGAATGCTTTTCTGCACAGCAGTTAAATATATAGCTATCATGCATGTGAGTGTAATGCAATGCAATTAGATCCATATTTCTTTCTACTAAGATTAAGCAAAAGCAACTGTTTAAGTACTGATTATAATAAATAAACATTAATCTAACAATAGTACCTAGATACAAGGCCGCCATACATTTCATTCTCAGAAATGCCGTTGGTAAAGAAATACAATTGTGGTAAAGTTCCAATAATAAGTAAGTAGGTACATTATTCGAATTGAGTATTTTTTCCATGGATATATGTATTGTTCACTCTATTTACTTAGACTTTCAATAGGATAATTCATTTTAATGTATTAAAGATAATATGTTATTCCTCAATTTTAGTTAAAATGATTTTGTATACCCACATCCCTTATTACGATCCCAGATCTGTTACTTTGTTATGACAACCCTATCTTACCTAAAAATGTTGCGGAGGGTGAATTGTAAGCCAAGTATTCCTTGTTGGACGCCCATGACGGGAACTCCGACTGCTTGAGAGCTCCGGAACCCTCGGTCTCTTCTCGTTTCCACGGCAGCATGGTCTCTGTTGCCGTCGGCGTCGCCACTCGAGCTTGATCGGCGACTATCATGTAGGTGTCTGAGGCAGAAAATATTGAAGCCATCATCTATCTCATAATCCTTTCTATTAGGTACTGGTTTTAGCTCACAGCTACGGCGTGCAATACTTTTGCAGGATATAAGTTACACTATCTACTTTTCCGGGTAAGGTCAAAGTAGCCTATATAATTTATTTTGGTTACAGCTTACTTCTTATTAATTTTCATCCAAATCGGTTCAATAGTTTAGTCATGAAAGCGACAAACAGATATACAGAGCTACTTTCGCATTTATAATATTAGCATCTATGGATGTCGAATTTTTTTATTTTTAGTACGGGATTATAAGACCTTAATTTTTTTTTGTCGAAATTACGTCATTAAACTTCTAGTTATTTTTTTAGAAATCTACTGATGAATAAGTAGGTAATCCACAGTAACGAAAAACTTAAAAGACATATATCATGGTTGGAATCGAAATCTGAACTTAGCGTTTCACGAACTCGTTAAAAAAGTTAATAGGTATAGTAATAGTATAATGTAGCTACTTATATCTATGATCAACTATCAGCCGGTTCCTTACCATTGTCATCGGAATTCCTTCGTTCTTCTTCTTCAAGTATGTCCTCGTTGGGAACTAAAAATAAAAGATAACATAAAACGATAAATTAGTTTGCACATTGCACATTGTTAAATCACATTGATTAATAGTCTTAATTGATTAATTAAAGGGCTAATTATTTCTTAGTACTATGCGTTATTTATGGGATACTGCATTGCTATGTTCATGGCTATTTTTGCGTAGCATCAGTAAAGGTAAGATGTATTATAATACCTATATAATTATATACTACAAATAACATATCATAACTAGTGCCTCTAGTTCGATAATGGTCCTATAGACTAATAAAAAGTACAGCATGACGGATGAGGGAAACATTTTAAATTTATATGTAAAATTTAATGTGTTCATAATATTATTATTGTTGAATTACCTAACTCAATTGCAATTTCATTTTTATGAACTTGAATATTTTTCTCATGCATGGTGATGTACCAAGTTATTGGACCTCCGCATTTCTTCATTCAGATAGTTACACTCTAAAATTCTTAACCTATTTCCAACTTACTGCGTTAATGCCCAGTCTACGAGTTACTTCAATGCCTAAAATATAAGCGGCTGACACACTTGACGTTCAAGAAGCCGTATCTAAAATTTCGACTATTTCAGTCATTTCTTCATCGTGATTATTTAAAAAATAAACTGATCTGATTAATTTATAATACATCATCAGAAAGACAATTTCAACACTAATGGAATAAACGAGCCACATTTTTCATATCTTTCTTTAACTTCAATCTATCCCCCAAGTTTCAACGTCTGTTTCAGAATTTTTTTTGTATGGAGACTCAAACTTGTAGTCTTTTTCAATCAAAATTGTGCTTGAAACTAACTAACGAAAATGACTAGTTATTGGTATAAAAAGTCGGCTAAAGGATAAATGCGTCAATTTCTTTATTATCAATATAATGGAAGGCGCACTTATTTTCGCGGGCTAGCGCGCGAAAACAAGTGCGCCTCCTTTTATATACAAAATAAATAAATGCGACAATTTAATTATATAAAAAAAATTCTGAAACAGACGTTGGAACTTGGGGGATAGATTGAAATTAAAGAAAGATATGAAAAGTCTGGCTCGTTTATTCCATTAGTGTTGAAATAGTCTTTCCGATGATGTTTTATAAATTAATCAGATCAGTTTATTTTTTAAATAATCACGATGAAGAGATGACTGAAATAGTCGACATTTAAGATACGGCCTCTTAAAGCTAAACATATCTAGGTTAAAGGATAGTTACATACCTAAGCTTAGACGTAACTAGATTTCTGTATTTTTCAGTAGTGCCAATAACATAAATAGTAAATAAATCTAATAATTAAGCTCATAAGCAAAATGTGTTACCAGTAAAATCAGTTATTTATAAGTTGTTATAAGTGGTTTCATGTTAACACATTTTATATGCACCTAAATACAGGGTTAACTACATGTAAACTATAATGAATAACGTACATATTAATAACGTAGTATGTGTTTAACAACATGCAATAATTTTGTATCGGATGACCAATTTAAGCGCAATTTAATAACTAAGCGTCTGATGAATAATAATTCTAATAATCAACCCAAATTAAACTCTATCGCACGGAAATAATGCAGCTCTCGTATCGCGACTAATGTTGCATCATATAAAATCGATTTAATTTTATGCCACATACCTAATAAAATGTAGAAAGCAACGCGTATTCGATTTTGATCATCAGACGCAAATGTGAATATCTAATAGAAAAACGTTCATTTTCGAATAAACACATACCAAAGTTATACGTGGATCTGTCCCTTCTCCACGGTAAGGATTTCTCAACAGCTGTCGGTAGTATTTCTTCGGGCGTTTTAGCGTACTGCTTGACGATCCTCGCTTTCAAAGGATTGAATCCGGGCAGGTTAGCCAACTGGTTTAAAAGTGAACTACTATTTTCTTTATGCGAGGATGTCGGACTGACTTCTTTGTATCCGGCTGATATTATCAGCGTCGCCAGTTGTCGAGAGTATCGATAGTTTGCAGTTTGCGGTGCCACATGAAGATTGCCAGAAGGGAAGAAAACGACAATCAAACACAAATAATATTAAAACAAGCAAAGACTAAGAGCGATCTCTACCAGGGATACTACTAGGTGATTAAAATTCAAATTAATTGGTGTGGCGATAACAATTTAGTAATTGTCTAGCAGGAATAGCAAACCTGTCATAGCAATTATATGTGTTGGAAAAAGTTATACTTAATCGCGTACCTACTTAACGACATTAAAGCTGTCTCTCATAACACTTAGAGATGCAAAACATTTGATTCCATTAACACATATGTTGCTATAAAGATTTGCAATGTTACTTCGTAAAGTTAAGGGGATTCACAAACAGAATGAGCAACAAAACGAAAACTAATTCATTTACTAAACCGTTGTAAATACAAATTACAATTGGTCCAATATTGAGAATTTGGAACATGCCACCACAAGTACGTTTCAGCAACATTCTCACAGTAGGTAGCCATGTCAGAAAAGGAGCGACGCTGTACCCAGCAAATAATATTAGTAATAATAACCAATTGAGTAAAATAACCACTTATTCCTCAGTTCGATATGGAACAATTAAAAAGTATAAGTGCGTATTAAAGTGTTAAAATAATGATACACAACATCCATTGAGTGCTGTTTGGATTTGAAAACGCAATGTAAACAAAACTATTAAAAATCATTTATCATTATAGCGCTAATCTGTAGAGAAATTATGCGCATGACTTTTTTTTAAATAAAATATAATGTGTCCATAAACACTCTAAAGTTACATAATGTGAACAGATAAAGTTAGATAGAGCCGAGTAAGATATATATTTTTTGTGACTGAGAGCTTCGTTACTATCAGGGGTTACATGACAGCGATACTCAAATCCAAACATTGATATCACCCAGGGCGGTTCATGCAGAATACCTACGCGGGGATTTGGCAGTAAATGTAATACCGCCGTCGTCGCCGTCGCGTCGCGGTTCACGCTCGTCGCAATCCTCCTGCAGCACCTCGTCTATGTAGTCTGCAACCAATTCAATACCTTATGGCATTTGCATGAGACACATTTTTATTGTGCACAAAACGAACATGTTTACAAAAAGAAGCGATATTTTAAGGTTATGTATTAAATTTATATTTTAGGAAAGGTACCTATTATGTAAATGTACAATGTTTTGACAAACTTAAAATACATCGTGTGCCGCATATTTAGTATTTGTATTAATATTCATTTTTATCTTCCCACATGCTAGTGTAACACGAAGCGTTTGTGCTCGCAAATAAAATGTAACAATGACCTATCTAATACGACATAAAACTAAAGAAAAATAAAAAAAAAAATACTTGAACCCACACGTGCATGCAATCGACACTCGTGATAATAATAAAGAATAAATAAGTACCTAATCTATAATACTTTATTTTACCGTGCGTGAACTGTTTTGCCGAACCGTTTTGCTGGAATTCAGGGAAAGTGACATGATTTTTGCCATCCTGTAATAGATAAAGGAGAGTCAAAGTACAAAAAAAAAACAAATAACCATTACATACAGCGTTTTGAATGTAATATGACATGATTTTCCATCTAGCTTTCTTCTCAGTAGACGTGATAAAAAAAAATCAGCTTATACTAAGCCTTCGTCACAAAGATTGTGTCAATTTCGATCTTGGTAATGAGGGTCTAATAAAACTCCATTATATTGAAGGTCCATTATATTGAAGGTCCCTAATCCTTCATTTACCAAATGTTAAAACAAGAGCATTACCTGTTTTCCACGTTTACTGCGTTTATGGTGGTGTTTTCTATCGCCAACACGACGGCGAATATTCATATGAGTTTTATAATTGACTTGTGTGCCGAGGTCCCGGTCATTGACAGCGTGACGGCTGTAGCTCAGACGACGATGCTATACGCAAACAATCTCATTTAACTTCTTATATTTAAATGGTGCAACAATTATCGATATAAATACAGTAAGTATGAAGATATAATCAGAGCTAAGATTCTGTTGCTCCAGCTTTACTTATAGAAGGTTTTAGGTAGAGTCACGCAACAGCAACTTCTTTAAGCCGAGACAGGATTCAGTTCTCTATTGGATAGCACCAAGACAAAACACTGAAGCTCGTATCGAAGTGATTGACTTCCCTATCTGCAAGTAACTCAACGACTTCACTAATAAAAGGAATTTAGTATAATTTAGTAACTCGACAGAAGTTCCTACATTCCCCAAATTACTATACTGTAATTTGCATTTAATTAAATTTAAATAAGTATTGTCAAATGAAACTATCTCTACATTTGACAAGAGTGTTTTAATTGAAATGAGAACGAAGCATACGAACCCGTCTGAAAGGTTTACATAGCTCTTCAGCGAGGAGATGGTGTATTTTGGCATCGGTAAGATCTTTTTTGGACGGATTATACTCCAATTCCTGCATGTCTATGTTCCAAGTCGAAGAATCAATTTGGCTAAAGCTCGGACTGGAAAGAAGATTAAAGATTGGGCATAATTTACTTAGGCACTTTTTAAATAATTTTACCCATGTTATGTAATACATGTAACTATGTAGATTATGTTTTATAATATTTAACTGAAACTAATAATACCTTCCATTGAAGTTAGCATTTGTATAGTTCTTGAAAATTGCGGACATTGACTCGGCTCCAGAAATATTACCAATGGTAGATGCATTTCGTTGCATGTACTCTATCGCATCTCTCATAGCTAACTTCGAATATGTTTCCAATATTTTTGGCTCAGCCCCCTAAGTATAAAACACATATTCCTTAGGTACGTTTTAAAATAAATTGGTATTTTGTAGTGAATAAAAATACAGCCCATTACCTGATAATTTCTGAGTAAAAACGGTCGAATAAATCTGTTGTCAAATCTTTTAAATTTATCCCTCATGTGATGGTTTCCGTGTTTACCCAAAATATCTTCGATACCAGCCATTAGATGGTCCATACACTACAAAGTAGGAAATATTTAATTTGTCTATACTAATATTATAAAAAATCTTTTTCACGTGGGCGCAGGTACGAGCAGATTTCTAGAATTATATAAATCTAATAATACTCTATCTACAAAAGAACGTCGTCTACTTTTATAGATGGTTAACTTACCTCAAGTTAAACAAAAAATATCTTAAACAATATTTTTTCATTTAAACTTACTCTTTCATGTATCCTCTCATTCATAGTAGGTTTCCTCTTTTCAGCTGTCTTCACATTAAGTATTTTGACAAGTGGTTTTATTGTTATCCCTTGTATGAATACGGTAAAGTATATAACTGCTATCGTAGTTGTAACAAACATTGGCTGTAATTGTACAACCTCAGGATCTATCAGAAGCACTAACGCAAAAGCAACCGCCCCACGGAGACCTGCAAATCAATTTATGATCACTGTAAAGAATAATTTTATTTTAGTTACGTCTACTATAAGAGGTTAAGACTACAAACAGTAGATTTAATAGGTAGAATTGAGCTCCTTCTAATTCAATATTTATCAAACACAATGAAACTCTACATTTTAGAAAGGAACGAAACTAACTTATAAAAGGAATAGCTTTGGGTACAACCTCACCGACATAGAAAATTATAATCTACAGCTTATTAAAATATTTTAATTTCGTTATAAACGATAACTATAATCACTACCTTCAAACTATCACAGCCTAGCACTCTAATTTAAGTCTGTTGAAATATTATAATATTCCTAACAAAAGAAGTACCAACTAGTAAATTATAGGCTGTCAAACAAGCCCCTTTCATGTCTACTTATTATATGCATGGTCTATCGTAGTAAAAGATAGTCCAATCAAGTAAAAATCAATAGTTACTCGAACTTATTTATGTTTGTAAGCGGTTATATTGTACTTCAAATAAAACATTTATAAACACTTCTAGCATTTAAAGTTAAACATACAGAAGTAGCAGTATAGTAAATACAGTTAGCATACAGAAGTACCTAATGCTATAATAATGTTTGAGCCCTAGAGATTTCCATATTTAGATATTCCATTTGCAAGACTGGAAGGAGACGTCGGCGTACATGTAAATGACAGAATATTGCAAACTACAACTAAGTTTAAACGCAAGAGAGAAGTAGTCTAGCCAACGCCTGTATTTGGGTGATAAAGTAAAATAACGCTAGATTTAAAAGAGTTAAGATTGTAGAAGGCGTTTTGATTTTTAAGTGTTTGATTTAGAAAGATTCCAAGATGCCATTAATCTATTGGCAAGAATAAACCATGCTCTCAAAATTAAAATTAAAAATCTTCTCATAAATTCACATTAGGTATAAACGTTTTTTTGTTTATCAGTTTTCGGATCATGTGATTAAACTTACCTCCATAAGACATAACAAATTTTTCAACTCTATTTAACTTGTGCAAGCGAAATTTATTAGCTACAGCGCTAAATATATACACCCCTGAAAACATTAAAGAATATTATAGTAAACAAGTAATTATACCCATAACAATTTATAAAATTCATACCACAGATAAAAGATTTGTAAAGATTGTGAGAAACGTTGAAATAGAAAATATAGTCATTACAATTGACTGTTAGTCTAAACAATGGACATAAAGAATAAAATGAACCTGTTTATCTGCGAAAATTGTATATTTATTATTTGTAACTTGAAAAGGTATCACTTACGTAAAATAATATATTAATTAAACGTACCTATTATCCGAAATATTGAGCAGAAAACAATAGTCAATAGAACAAACCAAGTGTTCCAAACATGGTTATTGTTCACCGTTGCCACTCCTAGGAACATGAAAATGATTGTCTCTGAAGACGATGAAAGCATCTTCATCGTATATTTAATGGTGGTGTGCGATTTGTGTGATATATTCGCTTCCACATAATTCTTCATTGTTATGCCGCAAAATGTAATCCTGAGATAGATTAATGAGAGTTTATTAAAAAATCTATTCTGTACTACCTACGGACATTTCAGTTACAGATTCTGAGTATATTTCATTATAAATACAAAACCGAGGAAATACGACAGTTGACTCTACATTATCTGAAGAACCCTCATAATTCAGAGTCAAAGTCCTCAAAGCTACCTACTGCTATTTTTATAGAGTTCAATTTACCGTTTATAACTTAGTTTATTAGAACGGACGAAATAGGAAAATCTATACATATAATAAAGCAGTAGGAACCGGTTTGTCTGTAAATTGAAAGAAATGTGATAAAATAGAAAGGGGGTGACTAAAGAAGAGTAATGGAAAACAAATCAGAGATTTTTATAATTCTTTTCTGTCTGTCTGCTTTTCTGTTTGTTTGTTACTGCACATCTCCAAAGCTACTGAAAGGATTTTGATAAAATTTGGCACACGGGTAGATCATGTCCTAGATATCTCGGAAAAATAAAAAGCGGGACTTTTATCCCGGAAAAACCTCTTCACGCGGGCGAAGCTGCGACCAAAAGCTAGTATAAAACAAAGAAAACCTAAGAAAGTAGGGGAGAAGTACAAAACATTTTTAAATTGACACAATATTATTTTGTTTTTTTTATTTCATTAAATGACGAGATGAGCTTGCCCTTCGCCTGATGGTGAGCGATACCACCACCCATAAACAGTAAGCACCTTGAGTAACAAAGTACTGTGGGGCATTCCACTGCACGCGTCATCCTGAGACATAAGATATTAAGTCTCATTATGTCCAGTAGTTACACTGGCTACAATGTGCTTCAAACCGAAACACAACAGTGAATGCACACAGCTGCTTGGCGGTAGAAATAGACATTGCGGTGGTACCCATCCAGATGGACCCTTACATATGAGAGACCTACCACCAGTAAATAACGAAAATATACAGAACTTAATAAAAATAAGAATGGAGAGATGAGGATTACTTTTTATAAGACTCCAAAAGTTTGTAGGTATTTAAGAATAAAATTGCTATGTGTTTAACATTTTTATTTTAATTATATCGTAATTGAATTACTTCGAGATATAAATATAATATGAACCTCATTGAATGCTGTATGCGTGAATTTCTAGCCTCTTATTCTATTCCAGACAATATAAATATTTTGCTCCACTTTGAATAATACGCCTAGTAAAGCAGTCGTCTATATGAATATTTCCTTATGTAGGTTAGTGAAACAGCTCGTAATTTCACCTAATCGATTCAAATTTACTGCTAGCGAGCGGCTGATCGAAATACAATTTGTTACATCGACATAGGAGCTATAGGCACCGCTAGTATTGAATTACATTTTCCTACCAAAACTATTGCAATCACACATAGAACAAATTTTATATAAAAACTGTTAAGTAACTACTGACTGCCTCGGTGGCGTAGTTGTATTATGGTACGACTGCAATGCTGAGGTCTTGGGTTCGATTCCCGGGTCGGGCAAAGTGATATTGAGTTTTTCTATTCAATATCAGCTCGGAGTCTGGAATTTGCGCCCGACATGGCGATAGGCTCGCCCCCTATCACATCATGGGACGGAATAACGGCGAAAAGTGGGTGGCACTAGTTGCGCCTCTGCCTACCCCTTCGGGGATAATAGGCGTGAGTGAGTGTGTGTGTGTGTGTGTGTGTTAAGCAACTAATAATACTATCACTTTGAGTAATCGAAACCTCGTTTGTACAAACTTTTTTATTTATATCTAGAGGAAAAATAGTTCAATTAAATACTTACGCCAATATTCCGCTCATGTGAAACATTTCGGCATTTAGGTAAGCCAGGTACGCCATTACAAAAATAAATATCGGCTCTATAACTCGGACTTCGTTTGTGAATCGCGTAACGAGGCCTGTGGCGAAGCCCCACACCACGCCAATGCAGGTGCCTCCCACGGCTACCACAAGAAACGATGCCAATCCAGCCAATAAGTCCGTATACACGAGACGTGACGGACCCATTTCCCTGTAATAATACTTATCTATAATAATTTTTCCTATTATTTAACTTTTTACGCTACCTCTGTTATCCATTTTCTTTAATTTTAGTTTAGAAAATACTGCTTTTCTTTAATGTATGTGTTACACTGGACAGACACTCAGATGTTTCTAAGAAATCCAATAAAAGTGAGCTCAATTATTTTCGAGTCCAAATAATAATATGGGATTTTCAGTTAATGACTATTAGGCAACTAAGCGAACTGTCACAATAAATAAAGATTACTTTTATTTCCCAATTACTTTTGAACTTCAATTTTGTTTCGACCGAAGTGGTTATGACCTACTCGTACCATAGGTAGCAAAGAGCCATTAAATACAGGTAGTGCATAACCGCAGTTTGTAAAAATTTGACCGTCTCCCTCTCTTTATTCAGTGGACGACTATCGCCTAAGGAGTTATACATACCAGGATTCATAAAATTAATAATTGTAATGATTAATTGATTGAATTGATTGGACGATAGCCTAATTGGGAATGGAACGGTCTACCGAGCCAATGTCCGGAGGTTCAAAAACCCAAGGCACACACCTCTGACTTTTCAAAGTTACGGGTGTATTGTTTATCAATATATCGTTCGCTTTAACGGTGAAGGAAAACGTCGTGAGGAAACCTGCATACCTAAGAAGTTCTTTATAAGAATTTCGAAGGTATGTGAATTCTGTCAACCTGCACTAGGCCAGCATGGTGGACTAAGGCCTAAACCCTCTCAGTAGTAGGGGAGGCCCGTGCCTAGCAGTGGGGCAGCATATAATACAGGGCTGGTATTATTTTTATTATTATTAATTGTAAGGCATTATTTTTGTGCCTACCAATAATAAGGAGCTTTTTATAATTGCATTAATGACGACACATGCATGCCTTTCGCCTGATGGTAAGCGATACGACCACCCATAAAACAGTAGCAACACCATCGAGCACCTTGAGTTATAAAGTAGGTACTGTGTGGCATTCCACTGCGCTCGTCATCTTGAGACATAAGATGTTAAGTCTCAGTATGTCCAGTAGTTACACTGGCTACAATGTCCTTCAAACCGAAACACTACAGTGTATACACGCTGCTGCTTGGCGGTAGAAATAAACATTGCGGTGGTACCCACCCAGGTGCACTCTTACATATGAGAGACCTACCACCAGTTCAGGAAGTTGCTTTCAAATGAATGATCCTTTATACTTACGTAAAACATAAAAAAATATAAATAGATGCCTTAAACACATTAACTTACGTATACGCCTCGAACATGTGATATAAGACAACTGTGACCGCATCATTCAGTAGAGATTCACCAAACACTACTATGTACAAGACCTCATCCACGTGTATCTCTTCAAAAACAGCCAACACTGCTACTGGATCTACTGCTGAGATTAGAGCACTGAAGAGTAGCATATCGAGAAGCGGTGTGGTACAACCAAACATACCCGTTTGTCCACATGCCCATAGCGATGCTCCTAAAAATTTACTGTAATGTTATGCATTTTTCAGCAGTAAGGATAAGATCGTATATTTATGTATCTACAATAGGCATCTAATATCCTGAGTCTTATGAGACAGTATAAATTATAAACTGCAATCTGTAAACTGAGGAGATGTCTTATCTTTTACATTTAAATCTAGCTTTGTATGTAAGAAAATTAGTATAGCACATAATGACACTTAGCTTTTCTTACCTATAGTCAATGTATTAAAAACAGTGCCAACTACTGCGAATAATAATATTGTTCCTAAGTGATCGAAAAATAGTCGGTTAGGCATAAAATATCCTGCATCCAATATTATAGGAGGTAGCATGTACAAGAAGAATGTGTCAGGAGTGAGTGGCTGGACGTGAACACTGTGGGTGCTCAACAGAAGTGCTCCAATCAGCACTCCAACAAAAATAAGAAGACAAGATTCTGGAAACATTTTTGAAAACTTCGGCGCCATGTGGAAACCTGTAACAAAGAGGCTAGAATAATTAATTAATTCAATTCTTTAGTTTATGGCTCCATCGCTGTCAGGCAATGATTTTGCCAAAAGAGGCTAGAATAAACCTATTCCTTTTCAAAAAATAATGATAGGTAATGTCTATATTTGACATCGACATTGCAATTTGCAAGTTGTAAGAAATACAAAAATTGAAAAAATATTAACCATGTAAAATCTTTACGTCACCAAATGATGATAAAATTAAATTAATGTGAATGTTGTTATATTAATTGTTAATCAAGCCACATTTTTTTTGGATTTTACAACAGGAACCATACCCATGAAATCTAAAGTACAAGAAGAAGTAAACAAAATGTTACCACAAGCTAAATCATATACCAGTATTTATGAAATATTTGGATCGTTTCCATTCAATAATGTGCTATATAAAAGTCCAAGAAAAATTGATAAAGACCGTTATACTTGCACAACCAACTGTGGAGATTGTGAAAATAAAACTAATATAAAAGAAGCAACAAATGTTAATAATGCTAAATACGTAACTAGTGAAAATTATCATCATCTGAATAAAGATGTCAGTTATAAATCTATTGTGCGATCAAGCAGTACCATATTCTATGATCTTGATGACATTGTAAAAAGGCATTCGTTTCATTGTCTTACTGAACTCAGCATATCGAATGCGAATCTATTGAAGGTTCTAAAGATACCAGCCACCACAAATGTATTTGGTGGCAGATCAGAAGCTGTAGTACAAGAGTGTGCAACACAAATTCAGCCTAAACTTCTAACTCGTGATAGTTTTGAGATCAATGTTAAAAAAGTAAAACGAAAATGTTATCGAGATTCGACACTCTCATCTGAAATACTTTTAAGGGATGAAGAATATACCAATGACTACAATAAAAACCATCATTATGACAAAAATATAAGCGACAAACAACAAAAGTTTTGGTCATATGCAAAGTATCGGACAGAATATACAAATCCAGTGACTGAAGTAAAAAAGCATAGAAAAAAGGAAAAAGAGAAACAAACTGAAGACCCGTGTCCTTGTCAGTTATTTTCATATGTATGCCCTTGCAATGATAAGAAATCTCTCACTGAATTAGCAAAAAGTAGTAGAACTATTACAGTTATCGACCAAGTTACTAGTACCACGAATTTTTTTGAAAATGAAACCAAAGACATGAAGAAAAAAGCAACAAAAAAACAGAAATGCCAGAAGTTTAAAGAAGAAAAACTTACTGGTGTAAGTCCCATCGAAACAGCCGAAAGTATGGTTTACAAAAATAAATCTATGACCGAGATAGTTACTAATCACGATACACCAAAACTAAATGATATATTAGATAGAGACCAAGGCAGTGTTAAAAGCAAACCAAAGTCTCACAGGAAGTCACGAAAAATAATATGCCCGAATTGTAAAGAAAAAGTTGAAATAGTAAGTACAACAGAAGAAGACGAAAACCTTAAATGCGATTCCTCGACATATGGTAGCAAAGAAATATCGCCAACAACTGCATACGCATGTAGAGCACCCTCGTCCAAAAATCACAAAGGTAAAAATGAGAACGACGGCGACATATGCTTTCACGATCCTCGCTGTGAAATGGTCCCGGTGTGCCAAATACTACCATGTGATGACAATTATTTGAATTCTAAAAGTAACAAATCACAAACAACTCCAAAACAAAATGCCCGCGTTATACGAATTACTAAAGCGTGCAGGCACCATCCACCATGTACAGTCGTTCCATCATGTCAAAGAGCAAACGTTCTTAAAAACAATTGTGAATATATTCCGCCATGCTTACATCGACCTCGTTGCGTTAATCTACCTCTTTGTGTCCCATTTTCTAAAAGCATGCATTATGAGGAAGAGAATAAGCATGCCGATGAGAAAGAAAATGCAGAATGTCCACACGTTCCGAGATGCAAATACATTCCCCTATGCCAACATGATTCATTGGTAAATAATGTGAACCATCAAATACACATGATACCACAGATGCAACACGCTTGTGAATTTATGAACGGATACCAAACACCAGCCTTTTTAATTACTCCACAAACGAATTGTATGCCAAATTCTTATTCACCGTGTCAAGTTTCATCTCCAAATACTTGTTCGTATAAACCGTCGAAGTCATGTCAATATGACTGCGCCGACAATAAATGCTACATGTTTAATATTCCGAAAGCCAGCGAGAGCAATGAGATGGTCGTATTTATAAGAGATGTCGGCTGCCAATTCCGAAACAAGAATTATTCGCCCAAAGAATCAATTTTGCACTCCAAAGTTTCCAGCGGGTCAATCGATTTTGTTGATGTAAAGATGGACAAATATTATACCGACGTCCACACATTACGTTATGAAGATAAATTCACTAATCCAATATCAGGAGGTGAAGTTTCAATGTCATCGGGATCGTTAAGTACTTCCGTCGAGGTTAATACTCATTCTCCGTCGCATGACCAACATTCCACCCGAAATTCACCACGTTCTAGACAAACAGGGTTCAGTCCAGAGGCAGCGTATGTAACTGCTTACAACGTATATGATACACCTACATCGACTACAACGCATATTAGCCGAAATAACATTAAAGAAATGAGTAACTGTGACGCCCAAACGTGCCGTGATTACCTCAATCCGTCGAAAGTTAAGTCTCGAAAGAGTTTACTGAATCATAAATGTAGGAAAATTTTCACCAGAAGGAAAAAACGTAGATCATCTAGACATGTCAATGTTAATCGCTCGAAACAAATTATATACCTTAAAACCTTTGAGAAAAATAATTATGTGTAATAATGTATTTAGATTTTATGACGTTTATTTTTATTTATATATAAAATTGTATTTTGCACCGAAGATTTTTTATTTTAATCAATCGTAATAATTTTCTTTTACTTTTTGTATGCCTGTATAACGCTTAAGTTGTAAGCAAACTATAGATAATAGCTTGAAAAATACAGAAGTAGTTATCCACGCTAAGACACCCAGACTATGACACTACATTTCGACAAACCCGCATCAGCTCGTCACTGAAAATCTTTCAGTAGGTAGTACCTATATATCGGAACAACAATATAACACAAGAAAATATAAATCCTTGCGTGTACTCGATCTACAAAACGGTTTGCCTTATATGTTTACAAAGTGGGTTACCAGAACCTTTGAAGAAGCCCTATAAATTGCACCCAACTTTCGAGCACGAGCCATTATACTCTTACTTACATTGCCAGTAAATTAACATAGCTAATAAATAGAAACAAAAAATAATACAAGTGGTATAAATTCAAGAAGCAGAAAATCATGAGTACCTTTCACACGAAATTCTATCAAATTCATTTATTTAAATTATTTTTTTCTTTCTGGCTCGGTGGCGTAGTTGTATTACAGTACGACTGCAAAGCTGAGGTCTCGGGTTCGATCCCCGGGTCGGGCAAAGTGATATTGAGTTTTTCAATTCAGTATCAGCCCGGAGTCTGGAATTTGTGCCCGATATGGCGATAGGCTCGCCCACTATCACATCATGGGACGGAATAACGGCGAAAAGTGGTTGTACTAGTTGCGCCTCTGCCTACCCCTTCGGGGATAGCCCAATCAGCTCCACGTGTAAAAACTTAAAGTCTCAGTCTCTCGCCTTGTTACCACAAGAAATAAGTGTACCAAAAATAACTGTTATTTGTAGCATTTAACAAGTGCATAGGCTCGGCCTAAATTAAACTCTTGTTTGTACGAAATTTGTTGATCTTTGTATCAAGAGATACAATTTGATACAACTTAATTATTTATCCCAGTATCTTAAATATAAATTATTCATTCGCATTGGTGTAGGTGTAGTGATTAATATTGTCGCTATTTCAAGAACTGATATTAAATGACTGATTTGAAAACATAAACCAAGAACTACGATTTGGAATATCGCTCTTCGAAAGAATTTATCAACTGTTGTAACATAATATCACAGGCTACAAAATCATGACGTCCACGTGTAGGCCTTATAATAACTCACAAATGTTTTCAGCACGTGACTGTGACGAAACCGTGCTAAAATTGACAATATCAAGCTAAGTTAATAAATATCCTACCTATAATACATTGTAGGTACTCAAATAGCACAAAAATAACTTTAAAACTTATGGAAATTGAACGAAATATAAATTATTACAAATACTCTAATATGTTTTAAATTTATCCATATTCTTTAACCAAACTAAGCAGAGTGATGGCCTACAACTAAAACCTATTCAATTTCCATTCATATCAGCAACGTTTCACAAATGCCACTGGAAAGAAGTTTCGTGCCATTGCTATTAAACAACTAAGTCTTTCGAAATTATCGCCCTAGAAACCAAAATAAAAAAAATCAACAAAACAAAATGCTCCAGGTAACTATCACGGGGCACCGCGGGAATCGACGTAATCCTCTTCTTTTCGTCTACCCTTCAAATCTGTTTAAGCGTCGGGAAAGGATCCAGTAGTCTTTATTGTGCAATCAACCAATCTCTACGCCCTAGACGCTGCCACGTAATAATAAACACGAATAAATATTATTTTCCCTCGTGTCTTACTTTTTCTTAGTGTCTACTTTAGGTAGTCTAGTAAATGGGTTACCTAATGATCTTCGAGCATAAACATATTCAACCCTCGCGGTTTGCCTTTGAGGGCATACGGCTTATGGCAATCTCACTAACTGATGACCGCACAAGAGTAAAACCGTTGATTTACGTTTGTTTTCTAAAAGACACGATTCCATCAAGAGTGTAGAGATTAGACCTATTTTTATTGCATTGAATGACGATACGAGCATACCGTTCACCTGATGGTAAGCGATACGACCACCCATAAACAGTAGCAACACCATCCAGCTCTTTAAGTTACAAAGTATTGTGTGGCATTCTACTGTGCTCGTCATACTGAGACATAAGATATTAAGTCTCATTACGTCCAGTAGTTACACTGGCTACAATATCCGTCAAACCGAAACACAAAAGTGCTGCTTGGTGTTAGAATTAGACATTGCGATGGGACCCACCCAGACGGACTCTTCCATATGAGAGACCTACCACTAGCTCTTTATATTGCTACTGAATCTAATTAAAACTTCTGCAAAATTATTGTTGTCAAGAATTAAATATGTAAAATAATGAGATACTCAAGATTTGGAATGACTGCTATCCTCAAATCTTAACACGGTAATTTTACATGTAGCTTTATCAAATTTCAAAAACTGTCACATAAAACAAGGATTAACCTAACCTGTCTAATGCAGAAAATTATGTGTGATATTATTAGGCATTTATTGTCGGCCGTTTGTCACCTCTGAGATAACTGCCCGCTAAATACGGCCCATCGAACATTGGAGTTTTCCATCTCATTTGGCAATTCAACTGTAGTAAGACTGACATGAAGGTTGGATGGTAGCTGTAAATCACTTTCTCCACGAAATAAAAAAGGCACACACACACTCACGCCTGTTATCCCCGAAGGGGTAGGCAGAGGCGCAACTAGTGCGCCCACTTTTCGCCGTTATTCCGTCCCATGATGTGATAGGGGGCGAGCCTATCGCCATATCGGGCACAAATTCCAGACTCCGGGCTGATACTGAATAGAAAAACTCAACATCACTTTGCCCGACCCGGGAATCGAACCCGAGACCTCAAGCTTTGCAGTCGTACTGTAATACAACTACGCCACCGAGGCAGTCTAAAATAAAAAAGGCAGTAGCTTAATAATCTTATTTCTAGTCCACAAGGCGCCGTACAAATCGATTTTATCGGAGAAACACTTCAGAATGTTTCAAGGCGGCATAAAGCAAGGGCTTTAATACAAAGCCCTTAAGTTAAAAATATTAGGACAGCTACTCGCTCTGAATACTAAAGAATTTAGAGTCAGCATTTTGAGGTTGCCTACTACAAAAGGAATATAATTTCTTGATCATCTTTCATAATACATTTTTCGAGTAGTGTTTCGTCGTATTTTTAAGGCTGTTATAGTTGGGAACGATATTACAAGATTGCAGTTTTTGTTAGTTATCTAAAATATACTTCGATTAATTCCACAACTTAGTATACATAAACTATTAGTATTATTAGTTGCAAGTGCTGTGCCGCTCTACAAAGAAAATACAGGTAATGCAAAACGCTCTGAATGTTATTATGTAGTCGGCAATTAAAAGTAAATCGTTAATGTTATATTATGTAAAAAGCTTATATTATCGTTTTTTTAATGATTTCTATTTAATGTCATAATTTCAACATAACATAATATTATGTCTATTCCAATTTATAATTTTTCTATGAGGCAACATTACTATCGAAATAGCAAACAGGCGACAGTAACAACACATATATTTTAGGTGCTCTACATTTCATATGATTTTCAAATGGAGATTAATTTATGCTCATAATATTTATGTGCCTACATCAGAATATACAATTTAAGATGCCTAACCATCCGTTCCTCTTAACACAGCAAAATTAGGTGACATTTTCACACAAAAAAGGAAAGTACAAAATAATTATAATGTCATGTCACGCGCAGTTAAAAAAAGTTTTATGTTTCTGCAAATATTCGTTGTTTCGTAATCAAACAAAAAGAAATAATTTATCCCTTTGTTCCAATGCCCTCATCGTGATACCAAGTCTCAAATAACGTCAGTTGAAACTTCAAACTTTTATGCACAAAAAACGCTACTGTCAAAGTAAATACAATACTACAGCCAAGAAGTTTATAATATATCTACTGGAGGCCTCGGTACACACATTTTTGTGAAGACAAAAAAATTACCTTTTGAGCTGTCTTCTATCTCACTCACTCTTTAACCTATGTTGCCAAAGCTTACGGATTATTTCCCCACCCATAAAAAAATATCAATACCGTTATTGTCGTCTCAATCATATATATATAAATATTTCCAACATATCTTATATAATGATATAAGTACTATTTTCATTTCAGAATTATTCTTGTTGAATAAGATATCCTTAAGGTTTTTTATCCTTATTAACATTTTAGTTAAACAAAATTTCCTCATTTAATTGGTAATTGCGAATACATATTTCGGCAACACTGTTATAAAACGTTAAGTTCGATGACAATATAGTTGTCAAATAAATGTTCACTTCGAAATTTTCTCTGTAATTATCTACAATAATAAGTGTGTTTTAGTGATATTTTAATGTGAATTGTGTAGTTCACGGTTGCAGAAATATTTGATATCCATAATTTAGTGTGAAATTCTACAGGTAAGTTTATTGTAATCAATATTGTGTAAATATTATAATTTTATCAATATTTATACGAATCGTAATAAAATACGTGAATATTTTATAAATGAACTGTAGAAAAACCTCGCTTAATGTGATTTGCTTTATATATGACTACTTTTTTCATATTAACGTAATGTTAAATGTGATTTTTTGTATTGTAAATAGTATATGTAAACAAGAGGCTAGGGTGACCATGGTGTAAGCTTTGGTGGACCGGTTTCACGATGGTGCTAGAGTATTTGTAATACTAGCCGCCTTACTAATGAATATTATAAAGCTTATTAATCTTTAAATAATCATCGTAAATAAAAACTGAGGATCAACAGTTACAATCGAGTTCTCAGTGTATCCAGCATTGATTTATTGAAACTTTTATTTAAAATAAAATCGAGTTTGTATTACTCTTTACAGATTTCTTAAAGATGTGGATAAGCAAAAACGTGGTTAAATATAAATACCATTAAAAGGTCAATTTGATGTCTGCAAGAATTACTAGTCTACATTTAAAGACAGAAGATTATGATTCTGAATGTGATAATGTGTCTTCTACTTCTCGGAATATGGCAGAAGATGTCAAAAATAATTATTTATTAACAGAAACTCATGCTGTAAGTATATTATTTTTTATCATTTCACTGGTATAATTATGATCCACTTAGACTTTATTATTTACTAGCTTTTGCCCGCGGCTCCGCCCGCGTGAATGTTTTTCCGGGATAAAAGTCACTGTTTATATTTTACTGGGATGAAAAGTGGCCTATGTGCTAATCCAGGACATGATCTACCCGTGTGCCATATTTCATCGAAATCCGTTTAGTAGTTTTTGCATGAAAGAAACATCCATACATCCAGACATTCTTACAAACTTTCGCCTTTATAATATTAGTAAGATTAGTAGGATAGGGCATTAAGCTTGCGACCCACCAAATTTTATAACGGCGGTACATTGGGTGATATCTGAGTGTACTAAATGGCACCTCTGCCTCTGTCTAAAATATATAGGTACTTAAATATATTATTATTGATTGATATTTACTTTTTACATTATATGTCAGCGAAATGAATATGAACCACCATTGAAACGTCAAGACTTGAAAGATTTCAATATATCAGTAAATGTGAAGACATCCCGTGAAATAAATTAGAAGAAATAAAAGAAAGTATTGCAGCGGAAGATGAAGAGATAAAAGAAGAAAATTAATGACAAGTTATTTCTTACTAAAGTTGTTCATGATTATACTTTACAGTCTGAAATTGAAAATATTTTACAGTGAAATTTTGCTAACATTTGAGATTTTTTTTAAAAGTATATTCCAAATAGCAAGCAAAGAAAAATTACATATAGTGATGACATAAAGACTTTTGTTTTAACATTACACCTTTAGTCGCCGAAAACAATTTTGTTTTTATAAATTCAAAGATTTATTTGCCGAAAGAGAGCACATTATGGTGATCTTTAGCAAACTTTAATAGTTTTGTTGGCTTCTTCACAGAAGTATTAGAATATTAAAAATAAATTTAAGGAAGAAACCTCACCCGCAGAATGTAGCGTTAATTTTTGATTCCATGGCTCTCAAACAAGAATTTATTTAGTATTGTAATTTGTAAAACATCCACGTGTTTATTACTTTTGCTATAAATATCTACACAACTTTGTTTACAATCAACTTACCTATGGAATTTCACACTAGATGTTGGATTGCAAATAATTCTGCAACCATGAATTACACAACTCATAGTAGAATATCTCTAAAACACAATATTTATTATAGTAGATAATTACAGAAAAAAAGTTCGCAGAATACTTGCAAAAATTGTAAAATCACACAAAATAGATATTCGTAATATTTCAAAATTACTCACTGAAAATTAGGTTATTAACTTCCTAAATGTGTATTATTTTGTTCATGTATGATTGTTTACTTTTATGAGTATGTTTTTTATTTTTTTTTTATTATATTTAAATTTAACAATAACTGTAGTTCGATCCCCGGGTCGGGCAAAGTGATATTGAGTTTTTCTATTCAGTATCAGCTCGGAGTCTGGAATTTGTGTCCGATATGGCGATAAGCTCGCCCCCTATCACATCATGGGACGGAATAACGGCGAAAAGTGGGTGCACTAGTTGTGCCTCTGCCTACCCCTTCGGGGATAACAGGCGTGAGTGTGTGTGTGTGTGTGTGTGTGTGTAGTTTTCATTTTTAAATATCCCAATGTTTTTCTGTCTAACCTTACAGTCTCCATATTTGGTTATAAAGGCCAGCAAACAACGTGAACATATCCAGTCGCAGGGGAAAGTAAAAAATATATAATGTGAGGTTGTGTGCCGAGCAAAAAAAAAGCACGCGGGGCCCCGTGCGAAGCAAAAATTTTTTTTTTAACAGCTTTTTAAGTAAGGTGCCAAAAAACGGTCCCCCAAGGAGCTGCAAGATGCCCCTGTAACTGCGAGGCCCCAGGCGGTTGCCTGGTTCGCCCCCCTCCTCCAAGGCCGCCACTGAATTCACCACCGCGTGGTGAGGTATTTTTTTATGTAAGTGGAACTAGTAGTTCCGAACTACTTACCAAAACAGTATGTAAATATGCCAATTTTGTTTGGAATAAACTTTCTAACTCAAATTATATTTTTTAAATATCAACTATTACTAGCCGCTGTAGTTGGTTTTCATAGTTAATTTAAACCGCATTACTTTATAGAGATAAAAATAAATATTATGGTGCGATATCATATTATTACACACTCACACACTCACGCCTCTTATCCCCCGGGTAGACAGAGGTGCAATTAGTGCAACCACTTTTTGCCGTTATTCCGTTCCATGGTGTGATAGGGGGCGAGCCTATCGCCTTATCGTGTACAAATTCCAGACTCCGAGCTGATACTGAATGGAAAATAATCACTTTGCCCGACCCGACCATCCCGGGGATCGAACCCGAGATCTCAGCATTGCAGTCGTACCATAATACAACTACGCCACCGAGGCAGCCATATTATATCATATCATATTATTATGGACAGTTAATTATGTTACGTCCTGGTTTTGAAAATAAACCTTTGTCACTCTAAAGAGAGAGACAGCAGTTAACTGTGACGTCACACTTTATTCTTCAGTTTGTTAAACGGAATGAATAATCCATATGGGTATAAAATTCTTGACTACAGCACCTATATATATGTGTATTTGCAATAAGTAATGACAATGATTAATTATTGATGTATTAACCCAAAATTAGTATTTTATCATATATTGCATTTCGACTTTGATTATAATTTTATGATTTGGCAATGAAGTTACTAAAATGAATAAGTTCTTTGGTATCTAAGTAAATTGAAGGTCTTGTTGCGTTATATCTATTAATATCTTTTATTGAAATTGGTGCAGAGATTTTATTTCCGAATTTACAAACTATCTCCTAAACGTACATAAAGAACCAATTAGATTCAAATACAAACTCATCCTGGTTTAAAATTCTAATAACATAATTTCTCAAGATTAGTTTTATTTTTCATGCTATTAGCAATATCTGCTTTTATGCTAATACTTTAACGAATGGAATATCATAAATACGTTCAAAACATTCAATCTCTGTTCATCAGAACCGTTAAACCTAAACCGTTCTCATATGTAGAGTCCTATAATTATATAATAGCGTTATTCGATTCCGATGCACTAACGCGTTTCATTTTGTTCGCTTTGAAAATTTCACTGTTTCACCGTGCTACGCATTGGTTAATTATGGTAAAATGTGTTCTAGTGCAGCTCATTATGGGTACAATTTGTATACATAATCCTAATATTTACAGTTTTAAACCGTAGAGTCGAACAAGCTGCTCACCTTTTACCACATGAGGTTTATTATACTTAGAAATATCTATATGACGAGAAGGGCAAATTTCACACTATCAATTGATCGTTAATTACATTTTAGTATTGATAAATTTGATAATGACATAACTAAATTGGAAAGGATTAACGAATACATATGAACTTGGGTATCTTTTTTTAGCAGCGATACTGTAAAACGAAACAAATCGGATCTATTGTTTGAATGCAGATTGAGAGTAACACACTAGACTACTCGCCATTATTTACCTCGTGACAACCAGCAACAAAAAATAAACGAAATTCAGATGCCAGGAAAAAGTCTAAATGACTTACCAATTTTTGCGATACTAGCAAAAAATATCCACACGCCAATCAAGAAAGGCGTTTCGACTCTATGAAATTCAACTGCTGCTATGACGAAGGTCCTTTCTTTCTTCGGTTTGAGGGTAGTCGGTAGATCAGTGGTCATATCCTGGTTCTGGCGTAGTTGTGTGCCGAGTGGCTCTCCTGGCAGGGGCGCCACCGGACCCATCGGTCCGAACCCCAGCCCGGGGTATGTAGAGATGCCATCGACTGTTATGGACGGACTAGTTTTTGTGGTGCTCTGTAACAAGGTTAATAGTAAGTTAGAAAGCATACTTATAACGTATACGTAAAGAATGTGGTCAGCTAATCACATTAGATAAGAAAACATAATACACCATTCAAATATTATTATTTTGTATTGAGTTATTAGGATCACCTAAGCAGTAAGTCTCTCGTAAGGTCTACCTAATTGCACCACCTTGTCTATTTCTACCATATAGCGCCAGTGTATTTAAAGAACTGCTGTCGTCCGCTTAAGATAATAAACTCATAATGACTTCTTCTATTTACGCGAATGTTAGACATTGAAATAAACTCAGTGGACCAGCTAAATTCAGATTGGCAAGTTCTCGCAGCAATATATTGCATTGCATGCATGGGTCTCCCCGCAAGTCCTGAAAGCTTCACACTTTTTAGAGATCATCTAAGCGTGATTATTTGCGTGTTTAAACCACTTGCGGACGTCAACTACTGGAAGTTTTCTTATTAATAATTATAAACTTCAATTTATGGTAACAAGCCCAGAATACTACACAACTGTTTGGAGTACAAAATTCAGGTACTGTTGCCACTGCCAATAAACAGTAGCTTACTATTAGGCGTACCTAAGTATAAAATAACCAAGTAAATACACAAAGTAAAAAACCGTCAAGGAATTTCTCGTTTTGATGCGATTAAATATTTTGTAAAGGAAAGTATTTTGTTCTTATTTCACAAAACACCAAAACCAAATGAGTAAAATAAGGACAATTTCGCACAATATAGGGAACGTGTACGAACTATAGCGGGCAGCACAAAATCGACACAAGAGCCACATGTGAATAAAAAAGGAACTTTTCAAAGCTACAATTTATTTTTATTATGTCAAAAATGATAGGGTACGGCTGCATATTATTAATACCTAGCGTGGGCTGAATAAGCTTTTTCTAGATGGGAACTAGTTATTTTGATGTTATTGATGCAAAATTAGGAGATTTCCTTTATTAAAAGTTTGTTTGTATTGAATATTATCATCAAAACACATTTATTTTTATAAATTACGTAATATGAGACATTGCTAAATACTTTTGGAACTCATAATCATGTATGTTTTAGACAGCTTTTGTCATTTTTGACGATTTCCATATAATCATGGAATGTAAGTTCTTAGGTACTATTCTTAGGAACATAATGGCATTTCACACCATTTGATTTGTTTATTTTTATGTTTTGGAGCATCCAAATACACAGCAATATATTATCATCAAATCAAATGTTATTTTTCATCCTTTTAAAATTGAATATTTTACGTCAATGCCAATATCGACGGACTGAAAAAGAGTCAGATTGCGCCACCAGATGAAGGAGGTTACGACGTGCACGTTCCCTTTAGTACGCAATACGCATGTATCCTTTGTATCAAGCACGGGACTAAGCCGTGCCGCGCCGTTGCGCCGTTTAGAATAACCTGTCTTACGAGGAATATGTGCTTGTGTTTCTTCCTTTTCAACGGTACAAGTTCAGTTACTTTAGCTCTCTTTTCCTAAAAAATGACCTTTATGCGATTTATAGCCGACGATAGCCTAGTTGGGAATGATCGGTCTGCCGAGACAATGTCCGGAGGTTCAAAACCCAAGGCACACACCTCTGACTTTTTCAAAGTTACGTGTTTATTGTTTATCAATTATCGTTCGCTTTAACGGTGAAGGAAAACATCGTGAGGAAACCTGCATACCTTAAAAGCTCTTTATAAGAATTTCGAAAGTATGTGAAGTCTGTCAACCCGCACTAGGCCAGCGTGGACTAAGGCTTAAACCCTCTCTAGTAGAGGAGGCCCGTGCCCAGCAGTGGGACAGTATTTAACAAAGGGCTGGTATTATTTATTATTACGCGCTTTATAGAGTTTCAACTTAATGGGTCATTGATGGGTCTTTAAAAGTTTGTTCCCGATAATTTCATCTTACCAATAAAGAGTTTCAACCGTTAACTTAGTGTCTACTATCTAGTAATTTATTAGTCGAAAATACTACACTATCTACTATCCAGTAATATGACTGCCTCGGTGGCGTAGCGGTATTGCGTACGCATTACGAGTACGATTTGCGCGCTGAGGTCCTGGGTTCGAATCCCGGGTCGAGCCAAAAAAATTGTGACTGGGTTTTTTCATCTTAAAATTTACTCAGTCGCAGCTCGGAGTCAGGAAGTTGGCGGTGTGATACCCCCGTGCCTCGGAAAGCACGTAAAGCCGTTGGTCCTGCGCCTGATCTCTCTCCGGTCATGTCGGATTGCCGTCTCACCGGACTATGAGAGTGAAGGAATAGCGAGTGCACCTGTGTATTGCGCACACACTTGTGCACTATAATATCTCCTGCGTACCTGGCTGATCTCCGTTGAGATTGGCCGCCGTGGCCGAAAACTGGCTAGGAGGATTTCAGTCGAAAATAGTGCATAATTAACATACTAACTTTCAAGTACCAAAATCTTACTGACCTGTATAAACACTAATATTGTGTACCTATCTGTGATCACTTTCTTCCCTCCGAGCAATAAATTACTGGATAGTAGATACTAATTTACCGATTGAAACTCTTTATTGGTAAGATAATTATCGGGATCAAGCAATAATTGCTTTGTTCTGACTGCTTTCCCGACAGCTGAAAAACAATAACTCTAGAACATTCTTATTTTCGCTCAACGGTAACGAAAAATATATTAAGAATATCAGTTTCATAAGCTTTCCCATGGTCTTTATTATTATGATTGGCAAGCGAAATGTCAAGTTAGAAGACTTTCTCGACAGTAGTCGACGTCTGTAAGGTAGCTATTGACCTTGGCCTGAAACGGGCTTTGTCTCAATACCGCGACCTTCGCAAGATTGAAGCTAAAAAGTAGATTAGACACTTTGGGAAATTGCTTTGGGACAAGTAGGTTTTATTAGGTCGATAAAACAAGGACTACATAATATTCTAGGTCTCGAACAACAAAATATTTACATCTTATTATGTAGAAAGAGCTTTTTCTTTATTCTTTCTGAGCTCAAATTAAAATAACGCAGTTTAATGCTCCGGACGATGCAGTCGTTCGTAAATAACGAAATGAAAACTTTTAGAGTAAATGAAAACTGCGAACGTCATTTTATATTTTGTATGAATGCATTTCTCAGAAATGCTAGAATTGCATTTTAATGTTACATTAGGTGTTTAAGAAAATATTTCAATATCTACGACATATTAGTAGTATATGTCCTTGCCTATGTCCTATGTCCTCGCTACTACTGACAAATTAAACTCGTTCCATAGCCATTAATTACGTTTTAGAGCTACTTTTCTTTAAAAGGATAAGTTTGGAATTTATTCTTCTTTGGGGGACGAAAACGTTTGTAAATTGATAAGCAGATATAGTCAGCCATATCAGTAGCGTCCACGTCCCATGATGTAATGGGGGCGAGCCTATCGCCACAATGGGGACAAATGCCAGGCTGCGGGCTGATAGAAAGTAGAAAAATCCAATATCACTTTGCCCGACCCGAGCATCGAACCCATACCTTGACATTGCAGCTGTACCGTAATATAACTACGCTACCAAGGCAGTCGGACATACGCGTTAAGTATATTTGAAAAATGTTTTTTCTTTATGTAAATTAGAGTGAATGCTTTTTATTGTATAAAAAAAATGGTAAAAACATAAAGATGTATAAGCGCTTAGAAGTTTCGAATTTGTTTAGCTACTTATGTGACTATACCTATAATACTTCAGAGAATTATGTAAAGTCTTATATCAGTTTCTATTTTGTTTTAGATCTGAATGTTGTGATATTAATTTCCGGAGTGCTCTATGTTTTTCATCAAACACACTGATACTACACGAATAGAATATATTATGGCTCACCGAAAGTTATTTCATAAATACGATGTAAATGACACACAAGTATATATTTTCTCCACACAATTAGTCAAGGTTTGTCGTCTTTTTTTGAGTACGGATTACATTAGATGTCTGCATATCAAATTCAAAACTAATTTTTTTTATTAATACTCTTTCGGCATAAAATTACCAGAAAAAAAATACTTAAAAAATTTTACTTTATAATTTTCATAATTATAATTTCACAATAATAACACAAACAGAATAATTATATTATCGTCCTTGGGCAGAAAAATTGAAAAATAAAAAAGATTAGCCCGCCCGAACAGGGACTTGAACCCTGGACCCTTGGATTAAAAGTCCAATGCTCTACCGACTGAGCTATCCGGGCTGTATACAGCACGCCGAAATAGACTAATATCTAAGGATCTTAGTAATATTATGCTATTTTATTAACCTTTAGCATATAGAATTCGTAAAGCTCTACTGAATAATAGAGCCAAGAACAGGAAACACCAACAAGGTCGATTTTTTTTATTATTTATCTTTTCATACACCGCCATGCAGAGACAGCTCAAGAATAAATGGACATAGTCGAATTTGAGTAGCCCCGTGTATAGACATCGAATAGATAGAGTAGCATATCAGTAGACGACATATGGCTTGTATCTCACTCTTATAGCTTGCGAAGATCTCCGTAGAAAAAGCGTCTAACTGTTATTTAACTTAGTCTAATTGCCGGCTTAAGGCAACAATAAAACTTATATTTACCATTTTCGGTAAACAATGTTTAATGAGAGATGTAATTTATATGACTTGTATATTGATAGGCTATTACAAAGGTACATGGTTTGTGAACCGGCAAGTCTTTAATTCCCAGATCATACAAAACTCCGAGGGTTTTTCTAGCATGTATTTCTCATTATCTGATCCGCCAGAGAGGGTCGCCATCAAGGGCCCGGCCGCGCCGGTCGAAAAGACACATCTGCAACATTCGATGCAAGTATGGTGGAAAGACACAATCGGGTTAGTGGCATCGTTGGCTTTTATAACCGACTGAGAAATTTAAAAAAATCTATAGTAGGCAAGTATTTCTCTAGTTATAAAACAAATAGCCTTTGTCTTGAACTGTGGTCAAACAAAAACATATTACGTTAGATTATATTTGTAATGTGTTAATTAATATTGATGGAAGTTGAAACATTAAAATTTCGATTGTGTTGATATTTCTAAGATAGTATAGATGCCTTGCCATTCGTGGCTATACTTTGCAAGGGCCCTATTTTCTGCTAGCTTTTGCTCACGACTTCGCCTGCGTGAAAGTTTTTTTCGGTATTAAAGTCCCGCTATACATAATCCAGGGATAAAAAGTAGCCAAAAACCTTCCCAGAATCTCAAACCATCTCCATATTTCGTCAAAATCCTCATAGTAGTTTAAGTTAAGTTTTTGGTAACAAATTATAAACATATTGTATGAGTAGGTAATTTATAAATTATTTTCCGAAAACTATGAAGAAGCCAATTCCTCAAGCATACAGAACTTAATAAAAGTAACTTTGTTTATGTAGACTCGACTACTATACCTAATTATTAAATTATAGTGTTATAAATTGCATATTTACACAGCTGATATATCACTAGTCACTACCTAAGAATCCCCTAGAGCCCTCCCGCCGCGCCACGCCAGTAGGCGTCGCGTCGGGCGGTACGTAAGCACGCACACAAAACAAAATGTCTTTTCTTCATGACAAAATCTCTTTGAAATTTATTTATATAACTTGTGTATCTGGAATGTGCCAATATTGTGCACGTTTTACCCAAACCATACAAGCAACGTGATTTCATTCGTTTGACCCAGTACGAGTTCCGGTAAATGAAAGCAATTTGTACAAAAAAGACCACATTTAGCGGCATTTACAAACATTCAAGCGATGAGGAAGTGGACGATAGCCTAGTTGGGAATGGAACGGTCTGCCGAGACAATGTCCGGAGGTTCGAAATCCAAGGCACACACCTCTGACTTTTCGAAGTTACGTGTGTATTGTTTATCAATTATCATTCGCTTTAACGGTGAAGGAAGACATCGCGAGGAAACCTGCATACCTAAGAAATTCTTTATAAGAATTTTGAAGGTATGTGAAGTCTACCAACCCGCACTAGGCCAGCGTGGTGGACTAAGGCCTTAAACCCTCTCAGTAGTAGAGTAGGCCCGTGCCCAGCAGTGGGACAGTATATAATACAGGGCTGGTATTATTATATTTATATATATATAAGCGATGAGGATGCCATTTTTACAAGATAATAAAATTCTGACTGTAAATTAGACTAAAAAACAGCCTCTTGGAATAAATCTATCCTTTCCATTTCGCATTCTTGACATCAATAATGAATCGATCTGATATTATATTCTTAATTCATAAATCTGGAGTCCCGTTTTGAATAGAGAAAAATCTTAAAACTTTTAACAATGTACGATATATCCAAGCTAAGTAATAAGCGGTACAACGATTTGTCCGTGCAAATATGGAGAAGCCCGGCTTGAAATCCCCGAATCTTGTACCCGATCAATAACGATAAGACTTAATTGACGTCCTAAACTAACACTTCTAACGAACCCTAATAAGAAAATGAACACAAAACGTGATCAAATTTTTACACAACTTCATTGTCTCTATCACAAAATATAGTATTGTTGAAATGGACAGTTGAAATGGACAGGTCAAATACCTTTTTTTATGGCATTGAATGACGAGCCGAGCATGCCGTTTGCCTGATGGTAAGCGATACGACCACCCATAAACAGTAGCAACATCATCCAGTACCTACCTTGAGTTACAAAATACTGTGTGGCATTCCACTGCGCTCGTCATGCTGAGACATAAGATGTTAAGTCTCAACTATATAGTTTGTTTACATTTAGTTAGGTAAACACCCAAACCGATGGAGTATAGATTACGCGATCCGAACATTTACTCTCTTCATCTGAACTGTACTGCAATCCATTCGCTTGACTAAAGCGATCTAGCGCTAGATGTTTCAAGTTTGGTTAGATGAAATAAACAATACCTACTTTAACGCTGCAGAGAACTTTTTACAGTATTTTGTACAAATTGTTTTCATGGACGTTCATGTCTATCGGTAAAATATGCGTCAATTGGGAAAAGTGAGTACTGACATAAAATACGCAACTGCTTACCTTTTGGAGGATAAAATACATCAGTATGTACAATTTGTACACACCTCTCTTAAAACTAAAGAACAATAGGAAATTCTAACCACGTGACGTATTTATAATACTTACTTCGACAGGATTGCAGCGCGCCACCTGCAGGAGCGCGCCCACTGCCACCAACGTGACCCATTGCCTGCACGCGCGCCGGCTGAGGTTAACACCATGCTTTAATGACGTCATAGCTCTCGTGCGTCACTAGACACTACGCACACCTACCACGTACACTGTCACAAACTAATTGTACATTATGTACCATATTCAGTCTTATGCACTGTTTATGGCCAGCTGCTGATTAAACTTCTGAATGGTAATTAAAGTGGATTCGCAATACTGATGAGGTTTTGTATGAAAATATTATAATTATTTGTACCTAAGTATGTTGTTCATGTTACATGTTTATTATTTATAAGCTTATAATATAGCGCAATATTACAATATTGTTATTATAGTGAGTTCTGTTTGGTTTAGTTCATAGGTAACCTTAATTTGAACTAAGGGCGCGAAGTTCTTAATGCGAATTCTTGAAATTAATGCACAAATTCTATTGAAGTCAAATGTGCTGCAAGGTTCGTTCAAATTCCATTTAAAAAAGACCATTCACATCATATAATTGAGATTAAATTTGCATATATGTATAATTATAGTGAGGACGTCATTGGCCCGTGGAGCGGTGACGCGACGGTCAGTCGACAGGACGCCGTTGGTTCAAGGACCTCAGGACTTTTAACATCATATTATAAACTTTATTCGCATCGATTTTCGCCGATCACGGACGAGGTCACGTATTTCTATTTCATATAGTTAGTTACGACGACAGAATTCAAATACAGAATATAACAAAGTTTATTTTTGATCAACTTATATTGACGCGAAATAATCAGGTAAAATCGATAATAGTACCTAAAACCACCTTTTTTTTACAGTAAGGGCTGATTTCACCGCTTGCTGATAAACTCAATCTGTCACATACATGTATAAGCCGACCAAACACAAAAACTCTAATCTATAGGTACTCAAAATCTAAAATTAGTAACGTCTATATAAACTGTCAGATAAAACTTACTTGAAACTGTGAATCTGGCCCTAACATTGCTTACATTTCCAAAAAGACTTATTTCAATGTAGCTTTCGCCTTCACTGTATATGATTATGATAACGTATTAAAGTATGCCTACGCTCTATTTCACCAGGTGAATATGCGATCAGCTCCCGAAAACTAAAGAAAAGCAAAGGAGCTGGATTATTTTTGGCCCTCGCCCAACAATATGATATAGGTTAAATGTACTACATTTACATAAACATATCTGGGATACAGTTGAAGGACGTGTATTATCATAGTAGACATCATTAGCCTTAATGTAGTTCTAGAAAAATCATATTGAGACAGTTGTTACACAAAACAGAAAGACGTAGTAATTTATATTGTCTTTCATTTCTTTATTTAGTATTCAATTATAGAGAATAAACTACTCAGCAAAATATATTGAAATTTGACCAACCACCACTATTTTTGCGAACATGACGAGTAGCCAATAAACAAAAGGGTTTGATCTCAGTAACAAGAGGTAAATGGAATTTTTAAATTTACCAATTCAATTTACTCCGAGCATATATATCGTTGAATAGCGCTCAAAATATTAGATAGACTAAACATGATTCTGATATGAATAAGTTATTTTGCAACTGATAGCTGCTAGAATATGCTGTCAGTTGCGTGTTAGTATTTTAAATCAATATTATAAAAGTTTTTAAACTTATTTTAGTTATCGAATGTTTTGTCTTCTTCGAACGACTTTTAAATGGAGTTTGAAGGAAGAAGACAAAACATTCGATAACTAAAACAGATTCATAAACTGTCTATGAAGGCTAGATAAGGTTAAAAATACTGAAATCGTTTATTAAATTATGCTATACCAGTTATATCGTATACCAGGTACGGAATGTGCATTTCATCGTCTAAGATAATTAATTTTCCTACGAGGATATGCTATTTGTTTGACCTAGAAAGTAAGGGTAATTATTGATGGCTCGGAGTTAAGATGACATCGGCCCAATTAGAACGGTAGATAGGAACCGCCGCGGCGCGCTTTCAAAAACCAAATGAGGAAGGTATTGGGCTAATAAAATTACCGATCCATCGGCCATAATAAAAATACTAGTAACTGTCAAAGAATTTAAAAATATCATGTGAAAACTCTACTGAATGAAGTTACTAAAATTAAATTAACTTAATGTAGATATAGCTTTTAGCCAGTAATGTATTTAAATAATTCCAGCCCGTATTCCAATTTGAAATTGATAAAAATATCTAATTTAGATAGTTAATGGGCTGTAAAATTACAGTATTAGTTAATCAATTACTAATTTAAGGACATCACGTAAAATTATCTGGTACACAGCAATGCTGTCTATTTCTTTTACAACGGTACAACACTGATTGATGGGCTAGTTCGACTCACGAGAAGTGGTGGCCACTCACGACCTGCACGTTAATAAAATAAAAGGAAATTAGAAGTTGTAATGAACTTAGCTTTATCTAATCTAACTAACGTTTTATAAAACATTTGCTAGTTTATTAGCAATAAACACATATCGCACGACAACAAAAATAACATTTTATTATACGTTTACACTGTAGCAAATTATTGTTGGCTTCCCTTGACCAACTTACCGCGCCTCTCCAAACAAAGAATTTACATGAATTTATAACCCCAGGCGTAACGTTTAGGATATTATTTCACGCCGACGACGTGTCCCAGTTGCCTGAATAATTTCACGATAATGGACATAAAGGGACCCAAAAAAAGAAGATTGAGCCATCATATAGATGCTGTTTAAAGTGCAGCTTTCGCCGATCTTTTTTCTTTTTTTCGTCTTGAAGCCCATCGCTTTTGTTTTCAAAGATCAAAGTGTGGCAGGAAACGCAGGTTGGGGTAACTTCAAGCCTTATAAACAATGACGATAGTGATAGCAGCATATTGTAGGTAAATAGCATTCCAAAAAAAAACATAATATCTTGATTTATGGCATACCTTTTTTATGATTTAGGGTGCAAACGAACATACGGTTCACCTTATAGTTAGTGATCACCGCCGCGCTTCATCGGCAATACCTATAAAAGCATGGTTTATGTGTACAGTTTTCGTGTTATATACAGTACAGAAACTAGCAATGTACGCTTTAAGGATATTTAAATGAGGGTTATTTCAATGTAATATAGAATAATGTTTCATACATTTCGAGATTAAATCCAATATCTTAAACAGTAGACGTGAAAGAAGTTTCTAAATAGAGTTATGTTTAAATATACACATCTATTTTAAAATAAACCTTTACTGTTTTTAAAACTCCCCTTTAATAACGAACCTTTCATTTTCAACTAAAATATTTTGAAAATACATTTTTATTCAGCACGTTTTCTAAATAGAACCTTGAATAAGATAAATTCGGGCTGATCCTTCACTCGAAACCCTGTCATGTATTTTACACGCGTCCCCGCTCCAAGGCGAGAGTTCAAGGACACTGCAGAGATAGACATGCGACATTGGATTCAAGCTTATTCATTTGCGCCGAAGATGGCATTTAAAAAAAAAAAAAAAAAGCTTATTCATTAAAATTTTACATCGACCACTGAACAGTTGTTTAGAGACAACGCTATCGTGTTTGTTATGATTTCAAAATATTATTTGTGCGTTGGTCAATATAGGTACTTACCCATTACATTTTAGGGTAAATTCTCATAAAAACTAAAGAAATGTGCACAGTAGATAGTACTTTTTATATCAAATACGCTAAGAAGAACGTTATTCGTGTATAAACTAAATAAAATACCCATTTAACGAGATATTTTTTACTATAAACGCATAAAATCCAAGACCATGAAAATGTTGAACGAAGTAGCAAATACTGGGGAAGCAATACCCAGATTACAGATTACATAACAAAACGTGATACACAGGTTTCATGGATTATGACAATAGCTGGTGCAGTTCAAGGTTGAACTCTGGAACCAAGCGGGCAGCGGCCCAGGGCGGGGTGTGACGTGCAACGCTTCACTGTTTATTCGTGGCTCACCATTCAATATTGGGTTACTAGCACAGAAATCAATGATGGATTTACCGTGTTACTTTGTTTTAGATTCGAAATTTTATTATATTTATTTGAAGTGAATAGTTTAAAAAATAGACTTACTCATTACGATTGTAGTAAGAATACCTATTGAAATATCGATGTTGTTGAAGTAAATGAGCAATTATTAAAGATCTTTTTATATTTCAGGTTGTATGAAAAACGGTAGAATATAATGAGATCGCAAACTTTTAATTGCACAAAAATATTATGAGAAATATAGACGTAAGACCACTTGATAAAGGTCTTCTTCTTCTTCTTCTTTTAAATTATGGCTTCCACCGATTATCTATCGGTGATTTCGCCAATGTCAAGTAATAATAGCAGATACAAATGACACTATGCTTTTTAAATTTTAGAATTTCAGCCCGAAGTTACCAAGTAATTTGGATAATAGTAAATGGTCGCAGGAACAAACTGGATGCAGGCCGCTTATGTCAGGTCCGTCTGGAAATCTTTAGGGGAGGCCTATGTTTAGCAGTGGACGTCATGGGACTGATGACGATGACGATGATTGACGTAAGTATCTACTACTTTATAAAAGCCTTCTTTAGTCAGGTAATACGAGACTATGTTTACTATGTTTTTTATGAATGACGGGTAGATAAGTTTTTCGAAAAACATATTAACATTTTCTCCCTCGAAGTATAAATTTGTTTTTAGAAACGTCGACCCAAATCAAATTTAATAAAAGGTAATTGTACTGTAGCGTTCTTGCATTATTCCTAGAAGGCGAGCTTTATGATAATTTCTGAGAAAATTTACATAAAGCGGAGACTTTTAAATTGTAAGATATTTTAAGAAATGTATTTTAAATAACTTTTGTCATTTAATATGTGTAGTTCACCGGTATAATACATATTATCTGTAATATAATTTGGTAATTTACTCTTAAATCGCTTAAATCATACTTTATAACAAAACAACATAATCTGAATGGCTTTATGCAATGACCCCACATTTTCTGTATAATGCAAACACGTGCAAAACCATGCTAAATTCAATTAAAAATCCAACAAGACCATGTAATCTTGAAGCTTAATGAGTTCCAACATAAAGAGCTTATGCGCTTGGCACTGGTAGTGCGAAATTCACTCACTAATTTTCACTCGCTGAACATTACGTCAAGGCTGTTTCGAAATCAACTATGTTTAATACCTTTAATTTTATATTTAACGTAGTTACTTTATATATATCATAATTCTTGTCTTTATTATAAATGCGAATGTTTGGATGTTGGTATGTTCGGATGTTTGTTAGAAGTAAACTCAGAAACAGTTAAATGGATTTGGACGAGCTTTGATCATGTCGTAGATTAACACATAGGCTACTTTTAAACCCGGTATTTTAATGCCACGTGAGGTACTAAATTACGTAATCTTTTTTAAATATTGATATTATTATTAATGTAATTATTATCAAAGTTGCTTATCTAACGTAGGTATAATTATATTAAAGGAAAATGGCCTTCAATAATACGTATTTGAAATAGCAATACAAGATTGGTTAGATTTATTACAATTTCGGTGTTGGTTTCAGTTTGCATCACCCTAGGCAAGCTAGTAGATTTCTTGTGTATACTGTAGGTACCTTGGTAGTAAACCCATTTAGGCTTTTAGATTACCAACGTGGCCAACTCCTTTGTGAATCTACGTATCTGCCACTTAACTATGACAGACGATTATCTTTATTTGAATATAGTCTGCATTTGCACAAAACATGTTTTACAGCTCTTAAGAACTAATATCATTAACCGCTACACACTGTGGAAAATAATGCTAAATATTGCTGCAAGAGCATATATCATCGGGCGAGGAATTGCTCTCGGAAAAATCATAGTGTATTGAAATCAACGACTTATAGAATTGTAATAAAACAAAGTATCAATAATAATAGTTGACGCGTAATCCCGTCGTAAATGTGATCAGCCGTAAAACTATAAACAGCTGCACTTAAACGTGCGAAAGTCAACATACCGAGTGGATATTGTCCTGCATTATTTTTTGCAATTAGTACCTACTTACTTTAAATTCTAATTTCATTAAGTGCAACTTATATTAACAGTACCACCTATTCTTCATAGAAATAGTACAATTGGCTGCTAATAATTTCTTTGCTAAATTATAAGACTAACAAAACCTCTTTACCGTACTCTCTTTGTATTATGTTATTTATTATAATCAGACTCATCTGCATAGTAAAAAAATGAAAATATCTTATGTGCGCAAACTAGTTTTCCCAGCAAATCATAAAAGGTTTTATTTCTTTTGATATAAGCCGTTACAAATAATTTGTTTCAAGATACGGACACAATATAAAAATATAATACGACAACATTTTAATCTTAAGCACCGTATTTAAAATAAATGAATATTTAAATAATACTACAAGCGTAAAATTCGTAGTATATTAAGGTTTGTGCTATAAAATCTATACCTTTTTCCTACACATAGCACCATAATACTTTAAAATATTCCACTGCAAAGCATTTAATTTAAATTGGATATAATTTAATCCTCTATAATCTATGGTATCAGTGTGTTGCCATCTGTTTTCAGCCCGCCCACAGCAATGAACTTCATGCGATAATAAACATCTCAGCAATTTGTATGTCGGGCCATATTATTCATCCATTCTTTCCGCTTGATTGAAAATACTTGTCGTACAAGCACTACTCATATTGCAAAGGAAATACTTATAGCAGAATATGTCACGTGTGTTTAAATCTGCAACTCGTTTTGCTTTTAAAAAATACGTTTTAAGGAGTCAAATATCCAATTTTAGTTTACTTTGAAAATAAGCTTACGCATTGAAACTAGTGAAAGTTCTTATTATAATTTAATTCCATTACTTAATTAATGATTTTGTGTGATTAATAGATAAGTGATTAGAACACAGATGCGATTTGTCTAGTCCCATTAATATTATTTACTACCTTAGCGTACTTATGACCAGGTATTCGAACCCGGGATCTCAGAACAGTTACGTACCGCACACGCAACACAACCACACCGCTGAAGCAGTCCCTTATATATAACTAGCTTTTGCCCGCGGCTCCGCCCGCGTAAATGAGTTTTCCCGGGATAAAATTCCCGCTTTATATTGTTCCGGGATAAAAAGTAGCCTATGTGTTAATCCGGAACATAATCTACCCGTGTGCCAAATTTCATTGAAATCCGTTCAGTAGTTTTTGCGTGAAAGAGGAACAAACATCCAGACATCCATACATCCATACATTCTTACAAACTTTCGCCTTTATAATATTAGTAGGATATCAAAATTAAAAAATTAAGCAATGTTTACTTTATAAACAAGAACACTGACGTTGAATCTATAGTATAATATTATAAAGCTAAAGAGTTTGTTTGTTTGTTTGGTTGGACGCGCTAATCTCAGGAACTACTGAACCGATTTTGAAAAGTCTTTAAGTAATAGGGTTGTACATTATGATTGAATGCTATACACTATTTACTATAAAACTTTGGTAAAGCTGTGTTTCCGCAGGACGCGGCAGACGGCAACGGTAGACGGCAGGACGGCACTTGCCGCGCGTCATTTGCCGTCGTGTGCGGAATCGATCTCATACAATTTAATACTGCGTAGTAGTGCAGTCTGCCGTCGCGGCACGTGCTATTGCCATCTGCCGTCTGCCGTCCTGCGGAATCACAGCTTAAGAATTATATTTCTACGCTACTGGATTTCTTTGCGAGCGGAGATTCGGCCAGAAATCTATTAAGATATCGCAATAGTGTCTTTATACGGCATTACATTTAAAACAAAAACTGTAATGATCACTTATAATTACAACACACATTTTTGTATTTTACACAAAATATTAGTGAAATTCCCCAACTAAAATCGTCTAACAAAATTATTCAAGCAAGTAGGTACGTTTATAAGACAATAGCCGCGTCGCGTCGTTCCACCGCAAACGCACCGCATAATAAGTTTAATAAATTAACCTTACATTCAATTACGTTCGAATGAAAATTTTAATAAAACTCATTATAAACCTGATAAATACGGGTTTGCGTTTATTATTAAAAAGAAAAGATGTAAGCTCCACAGAGGTGAAATTAGACGAAAATTGCGCATTTTTATTGTTTCGAATAGTTTTCGGTTTTTAGGTAATATCAATATACTTTTTACCCGTATGCGAAAGAAGGAGGGTAAGTATGTTTGTTTGTATATTTCTTTGGCATGCCCTAGAGTCTAAACGGCTTGTCATATTTTTATGTAAGTGGTATCCACAGAACAGAGATAGAGTGGTATCAATTGATTCGTCTTAGTCGTGAGAGTGACACTGGGTACATCAAAATTAAAAATAAACAAAATTAAGCATTTTTGGTGGCAAAAAATAACATTAAAAATTGATGTTTTCAAAATACATCGAGTGTAGTGCCAGATTAATTTGGTTTTGAATAATCTTAGTAGACAGTGTTCATAATCGCAGTCGGAGGATCTGCTCCCTCCGAGATTTTGTTACTTTACCTATATCACCAACCAATTTATGAGAAGTGAGCGTGTTATGCCTCCGACAGCGTTTGTGAACACTGTCAACTAAGATTATTCAAAACCCCAAATGAAATATTCAAATTAAAATCTTGTTTCTATCTTTTCAGTTCTGCAATATGTTTATGAATATAGCAGACGCAGTCGGGTTTTTTTGTTTTGTTTTAACATATTTTTTTATTAATTAACCTAACAAAAATACGCAATTTTTTGGCTACGAGTTGTCGAATTGTATAGAGTATACTCATTACAATAGATTAGAAATGTGTTAGATATGTCATTGTAATAACATAGCAATATCGTTCTCTTAAAAATGTATTTTGCTACTACCATTTGTGAAAGGTCATGTAATTTTTACAACATGCGGATTTTCTGATTTAAAACCTGATCTAAAATTATTGAATTAAAAAACATTTATGGAAATTTCTAAAACATCAAATTAATAAATAACAATAAAAATGTATGGGATTATTTTGCACTACTTTCAATTTGACTACCTTAAAGAAAGTGTTTTATATTTTTCAGTTATTGTTATTAATATCGTATTGTCTCTCGGTCAAACTGTTGCTATTTTGTCTTCTTATATTATTACTGATATTTAAATTTGAATAGTGTCACGCCACCAGAATCGTGGTACATTTTGACGACCTGAGAACCCGAATTTAATACTGATTTAATGCGGGTTATTGTTAATTTAGGTAAATCCATGTCAATACCGCCACTGTAGCAAGTAATTTAAAGCTAGTAGTTTATTAAATATTCCACGAGCAAGCAGCGGATAGCACATAAATAATCTAAATATAAAACAAATATTCTACTGCCTCATAGCCACAAGCTAGTGTTAGATGTTTCTAAGGGAAACTGGGACGTATCCTTAGTCACAGGGTATAATCATGCAGATACACTTACGTCACAAGGATAACCTTATATAACGCTAACATTATTTTTTATTATGTCGCATGTTTTCGTCAATAGATTGGCGATCGTCTTGTGTTTTGATTGATTACCGCACATTTTCGTTCTGCTTTATAAAATAATATCTGTTTTATATAATGTTTCTGCTTTATATAACGCCTATTGTAACATAAAAGTAATCAATCAACACATGTTGTAAATCATGGGTAAAAAATTACAATAGTATTGTGGGCACAGCGAGACGCGAATCTCTCCATACAACATTTATAATTGTATCGATTTTGAAACGCTACACCGCATAGCATTTTACGTAACGTCGCGATAAAACACATCTCCAGCCTACCGACAAATAATAGGTAACCCACATAAATTATTTGCGTCCGAGAATAGCTCCAGACAACGCTATAGGCGATCATATGTTTTCCAAGGTGGCCATGTTTTATGGTGCTTATAAAATTCATCAGCATTGCGAATGTGATATACCCACTTTGATGATGTATTGTCTCTATGTGGAGAAGCACTTTATGTGGACAAAAGAAGGATATTTGATGGATTTGTTGTGTAAGTTAGTGTTATTGATCGCGTGGCGCGGATAGGGCGCGTGGTTCGCGCGGGCGGCAGGTTGCGCCGCGACTGTGGAGCGTCGGGCTCGGTCGCCAGCCGCCGGCCGCCCGCCCTCGCGCCCTCTACGGCTGCGCGGGTTATATTTTGACCCACAGCAGTTGCCGAGGGTACAAGATGAAACCATCCACGTAAACGCTGTCGATACACTTAATGCACGTTGTTATCAACATGAACTATAAAGATATTTTTTTTAACTATAAGGTGCGATGATTTATATTTATAAAATAAAATGCTAATTTTAACATAATGTATGTAAATACTAAGTACACTTACTATTATATTTTCTTTGTGTTTTTTTGTATGCCTAATGAGGCTCAATTTACATGTAAAACAATACAGTAGAGTCAATTATATGTTCACGTAGCACGTATCAAAAGCTGAACCGTTTCGATCCAATTTTCACTAACACAATACACATACCTACACATTTTCGCCGCGTAGGATCTTTGCCTTGATATGATAGCTTATGGCCATATCTTGAGTTTTCAATATAATGGTCTGTAAAATTTAACCTACCTTATTAAAAATGTAATAAATACAACGAGGTGGGTAATGAGAGTTTATATTATAAAGAATGTACTTAAAATTAAATGCAGATGGAATTGTAAGCGCTACGGTTAACAAATGTCTAGCATTCAATAGTAAAGCACATACTCCTATTCCACAATTAGAATACAGTGTACACTACACGATAGCGGATGATGGCCTAGAAGTGGACGATATCCTAGTAAGTGGATGATAGCCTAGTTGGGAATGGAACGATCTGCCGAGACAATGTCCGGAGGTTCAAACCCACGGCACACACCTCTGACTTTTCGAAGTTACGTGTTAAGTGGTAGCCTATGGCACCTCAGCCTATTCAAAACATGATAAGCCACAGAGTCTGTAAGAATTAAATATAAATACAAATAAACTAAAAGTGAACGTCAATAAGCTCGCTCCTTATTAAATAGAGCATAAGGAAGGCATATTACAGGGTACCCCATAAATCACAGTCAAGCCAAAATCGGATAATAGTCCAGTTAGTGAATAATCCGAGAAAACGAGATGTCCGCTTTTTGTATGGGTGCTGGGCCTCAAAATTTAAACAGGCTCAAACTTTAGGGATATTAAAGGAAACAATATATGGATCTTAGATCAATTAAAAAAAAAATTTTTAGACGCCTCCATTCAAAACCAACTTTTTGATAACATTCATATAAAGTGTTGTTTTCAAGCTAAACAAAATTACATGCATCTCAAAATCGGATATCTTTAAAAATAACGATTTATTGTAAACGGCTAGTTTTTAGGTGTTCTATCCAAATATACATATGTCTGTCTATCCAAATATAAGCTGTCTTGTTTAGATTTTCATGCCCATTTTTGGACGTGTCCTTAAAAGAAACATATAATTATTTTTTTAATTATTACCATTCGAAAAAAGAAATTGACATCCTGTAACAAAATATGAATTTTTGTTTGTCGTTTACAGAAGGGTTACTCACGATAACATGAAAGTGAAAAAACTAAGCAAAGTAAAGGTTTGTAGTCATAGTAATCGAAAAAACAACGCAGGATGAATAAACATATATTTTTTTTTCGTATGAGAAGAATTTAAAAATACTTGACATAGTTTTTTTTTGAGATAAGACACTACCTGCTTTATCATCCGATTTCGGCTTGACGTTGAGTTATGAAACACCCTGTATATGTCGGTATAATATACCTCTACCTACCCCTGAAAAGGATAATTATGTTGTTAGGTTATATTATATGCTCGCCCCCTATCACATCATGGGACAGAATACGCACAATTTAAATTTAGGACAATTAGAATCTAATAAATCTTAGTCCGCGCGCTAGCCCGCGAAGTGCGCCTCTTAATATATCGCAAGATTTGCGTATTTTGGTATTTGTATAGAGGTATTTTAATTTTTAGAAATAAACATTGAATTTACTTACATTCGATATTCGTTTTGGACGTATACTCTCGAAAATTATACTAAGTTAACACTTTAATTTTGTACGACTTATATTAAAAATAAATAAATTGTCGCGTTTATCCTTTCAGCAACTTTTATACCAATAAGCAGTAATTTTCGTTACTTAGTTTCAAACACGATTATGATTGAAAACGACAGCAAGGTACGAGTCTCCATACAACAAAATTTCTGAAATAGACGTTGGAACTTGGGCGATGGATTAAAATTAAAGAAATATATAAAAAATGTGGCTCGTTTATCGTATTACTGTTGAAATAGTGTTTCCGATGATGTATTATAAATAAATCATAATCTTTTTAAAGTTGACTGAAATAGTCGAAATTTTAGACGCAGACTCTTAATTTGCAACGTAATTGCCATAGCAGAGGAAGTCGGTTGTTTTGTTATTTTCCATGACGCAACGTTATTCCGATTATTCCAACTCGAATACGATGAAGCACACTTTTTATAGTTTAATCTTAGTTACATTCAAGAGCTCAGTAGTCGTAAATCACCGTCGTAAAAAATATCTGCATTATATCCCTTTGTATTGAAAAGTAAATAAAAATGTCCGGAGTATTATTTATTGTTCTCGTTCCGCGAAAGGAATACGAGGAAATATTGAATAAAAACATAGACAAATCAAAAAAAATTTTTGAACATGAAAAATACAAGGGAGGCAAGAAACACCATCTCCCGATATCAAAGTGTATGTCTACACAATGTTTGGAAACGAGCAAAATTCCTCCTTTATATAAAACTCGAAGTGAAAATGTTATAAATGTAAGTGACATGCGCGAAAATACAACGAAAACTTATCTGAAAGCGTCTTGGGAAGAAATAAAGCAAATGAAGGAGGTAAAGAAAAATAAATTGAAAATTTCACGTTCGGTACGCGGTGTTGATATTCTCGGTGCTTTTCACTGGAACACGCCGCTGGAAATAGTGAGTACAGTTATAACGTATTCAGGAAAGGTGTTTTAATTATATTCTTCTTCTTTTTTTAAATTATGGATTTCACCGATTATCTATCGGTGATTTCGCCAATGTCAAGTAGTAATAGCAGATATAAATTATATTATTTGTATTAACAAATATTCAGGGCAGCAGTAGCAGGAGGTATTACGTAGACAAATTATGCTAGCCAAGCAAACTGACAAATTATGACTTTTAACAAGCAAGAGCCTAATGTTGTTTAATCTATATTATGTATATACATTACATATACGCTTTTTTACAATAAAATACATTTTTTTCTTATTTACTCTATTCTTAATTCAAATTTATTAAAACGTATTTTCTTTTTATAGTTCCATTTTTAACCCCCGACAAAAAAGAGGGGTGTTATAAGTTTAGGGTGTGTATCTGTGTATCTGTGTATCTGTATGTCTGTCTGTGGCATCGTAGCTCTCAAACGAATGGACCGATTTGGACGCGGTTTTTTTTGTTTGAAAGCTGATGTGACTGCGATGGTTCTTAGCTATAATTTATGAAGATCTGTTCAGGCGTTTGAGGATTATCAGCTCATTTCCAACTTAAAAAATCCGATTGACTTTAAATTTGGTGTACTGTGACATTCAATATATTTGTAAACATGAGCTGATGCTGCGGCATCAAGTAGTCTGCGGGATACCCAACTCCTTAGCAACTTATAGCAGATATAGTGTCTTTGGGCTCATAAGGATGGGCTCAACGAGTTGGTGATAGATAGTTAATTATCAAGGCCCCATGATGGAGAATAAAGTAATTTAAAAAGTTTGAAATAAAAATTAAATTAAAATTTAAATAACCCCCGACACAAACAATCTCCAAAAAGTTAAATAATAATAGTGTCTTTGTCGTTTAAGTACCTACTAATATTTTGACCCAACCGTCGTCGCGTCGGGGGACCGCTAAAGAAGTATTTTCATCTCCCTGGTCCGGAGTTCGGTCCCCCGACGTGAGGACGCTTGTGTCAAAATATTAGTAGGTACTTAAACGACAAAGACACTATTATTATTTAACTTTTTGGAGATTTTTTGTGTCGGGGGTTATTTGTCTATAATATAATGCGTGTTTTTTTAGTTTTTATCAACTATTGTTTATTTTTATTTTTTTTATTCTATTCTACTAGTTTAACAGAATATATCACTAAAAAATAAACGAAAGAGCCATGTTATCACAAGTCGGCTTTCACCAAAAAATAAATAAACTATTATTTGTTCATTTTATGGTTGGATTTTCTATAAAAGCGTGTTTTTAGTTTAAAATATTGAATTTTCATCGGTTTTTGATAACCATGCCAAATTTCGATTTAATATGACGTTTTGAAGGGGGTCCAAATCATGTTCAAAGTTTCCGTTACCTTCATAGATACACGCATGTAACGTCTGAAGCTAATAAAAGCGTGTTAAAAAGCAAAAGGTCTCTTACTCACTCACTCATCACCAAATCTTAGGACGGTATTAATAAATCAATCTCAAGTTTGAGTTACATCTCAAGTAGACATAATATATTGAACTCTTCATACATTATGTCTACTTGAGATGTAACTCAAACTTGAGATTGATTTATTAATACCGCCCTTAGAAACTACAAGTGCTAGGAGTCTCAAATTTGTGTGAGGGTACCTTTTAGAGCGTAGGTGCTCACTAAGACAGAATTTTGTGAAATTCAACCCCTAACGAAACGGAAGAAGCGGTTATAGCCTAGTCGTGAGTGAACGGACTGCCGAGATGAGTGTCCGCAGGTTCAAAACCCATGGGCACACACCTCTGACATTTCTAAAAAATTATGTGTGTATTCTTTGTGTTATCGCTTGCCGTAACGGTGAAGGAAAACACCGTTAAGAAACCTGTATACCTGAGTTCTCTGAATTTCGAAGGTATTTGAAGTCTGCCAATCCGCACTAGGCCAGCGTGGTGGACTAAGGCTTTAACCCTCTCGGTTATAGAGGAGGCTCGTGCTCAGCAGTGAGCAGTATATAATATAGGGCTGGTATGGTATGGTAACCCCTAAGGGGATAAAAAGGGGTGACAAAGTTTTTATGGAACTTGTATATTTTTAATAGTAGGTTTTGTTCTTCCACTAATAGGAAGCTACATTACTCCAGAGTGCTATAGTTTTGGAGGTGGAGACGCGGGCAAATCCTAGTAATAAATATAAGTAAAATAACCAAAATATATATCACATATGTTTACTTCATTCGTAGGTAAAAATTAAAGTTTGTTTTCTCACTAAACAAACTCTGCGTCAGATAGTGCACCCGAGGGATTGACCGACCTTTTTTCGATTTCGTTAGAATGTTATTTTGATACTGATGACATCAAAAGGCTTTCAGTACGAATGGGATTTTAAAACTCAAGATATACACTTTATATAGTTTTCATAAAGAAAATATATAATTTGAAACAAACAGTCGTATTAAAACTAAACAAACATGTCTCTACTAATAAATAGGAAGGATTTGATTTCTTGTTTGTTTGTTTAAAATTAAACATTATCCTCCGTATACACATGTTTAAATTATTAAGCTTTACTCACTAACATAAATAATAACACGATCCCACTCGTATGCAAAACCTATAAATAGCAAGGCGTTGAACTATCTGGTTATAGATGGAAAGGGAAAACAGTTATTAACCCATCTAAAGTTATGAAACTAATAAATCAATTTTGCAACTTATATGATCATAGTCGACCATTAAATCTAGAATCTAGGGGAATTCACTTTTCTATAAATATACCTTAGTGTCAAAGCGAAGAGAAAAATAATCAAATACAAATAAATATCTAATACGTTCGTTTATCGAGCTCTCAGCTCTAAACACTTCTACGTAATAACAAAATCCCCAAGCATCATTTAAGTGCCTACAAGATTGACGTAAAATTAAAATATCGAATTAAAATACCAACATGAATCATTATTACGGTCATTTTATAATGACGCCATTGCTAACAGGAAAGCAGTTGCAAAGTAGCACAGACAAAAAATAAGAGGTTTTTGATTACTTTATGTAGGCTATTTTTAGCATCATAACATCAAATTTTAGAATTACTTCAGTGTATTTTAATGCTATTTAATACGATTAATGACACATGAGATATGTGTCTGTAATAACGTTATAATTTAGTCCTATATTATAATTTTTATACATGTTAAGAGCCATGTAGTGCATGCATAGAGAACGATTTTATTTTTAATGGAAACATTGAAAAAGAAACATTCGAAAGCAGGATTTGAACCCGCGTTATCTCCAGGCATCTCATGTAAAGAGATAAAAATAGAGAACTTGAAATTGAACGGACGAAGGTAAGGTCGAGATATCCAGTTGGCAGAGCACCAGCATGATACGCTGGAGGTCGCGGGTACAAATCCTGCGTTCGGCTGTTTCTTTTTCAATGACTCCATTAAAAATAAAATCGTCATAGTTTAGTTAAAAATCAAGTAAAAATGTGTGCGTTAACGCCCACGAAACAAATGTATGGCGTATCCTTGCGCTAGACTTGTCAATAATATGTCATTCGCATACAATCACATTCACTGGTGGTAGGTCTCTCATATTATGTAAGAGTCTGTCTGAGTGGGTACCACTACAATGTCTATCTCTACCGCCAAGCAGCAGTGTGTATGCACTGTTCTGTTTCGGTATGAAGGACATTGTAGCCAGTGTAACTACTGGAAATAGTGAGACTTAACATCGTATGTCTCAGGATGACGAGCGTAATGAAATGCCACGCAGTACTTTGTTACTCAAGATGCTGAATGGTGTTGCTGCTGTCCATGGGTGGTCATGTCGCTTATCTTCAGGCGAACGGCATGCTCGTCTTGTCATTCAATGCAATAAAAAAAAATACACATTATTTTCTACACTATTGGCGTGAATGCTTGTGGAAAAGCGTCACCGGTTAAAAAAGTAAACTCGAATACCTAAGTAAGGAATACCGCAAGTTTCTTCAAATGATATCATGTAATCTTACACTTACTTATAATGTCTGTACCTAAGCTATAATAAATCTGCAGTTTGGCCATTGATGTATTAAAAAACCCTTGGCACATATTGTCTATACGCGAATGTTAGACATTGAAATAAAACTATTTTGCGGATATTATCGTGGACGATAGCCTAGTTGGGAATTGAACGGTCTGCCGAGCCAATGTCCGGAGGTTCGAAACCCAAGACACACACCTCTGACTTTTCGAAGTTATGTGTGTATTGTTTATCAATTATCGTTCGCTGTAACGGTGAAGGAAAACATCGTGAGGAAACCTGCATACCTGAGAAGTTCCTTATAAGAATTCGAAGGTATGTGAAGTCTACCAACCCGCACTAGGCCAGCGTGGTGAACTAAGGCCTAAACACCCTCAGTAGAGGAGGCCCGTGCTCAGCAGTAGGCAGTATAATAATACAGGGCTGGTATTATTTATGTTCTCTCCCGACATTCCGAAGCCTTTGCAGCACTTTGTAGTCACGGGGCGGACCCAAGACACACTTATGTCAGTCCGCCCCGTGACCACAAAGTCCTGCAAAGCTTTCGAAACGTTTGGAGAATTTTTTTTTTCTTAAGAAAAAAATTACTTATTGTTTTTTGTTAGTCAATTATGGAATGATGTAAACAATACATCATAGATATACGATTGCAGCATTCGCGAGTAATCTGCTGTTAGTTATTGAAGAGTTCCATTGTGTATCTCTGAAGATCTTCATTACATCTTCATAAATTATAGACTAAAACCTTCCTTGAACAATATAGGTACATTTCAATATCGAAAACCACATCCAAATCGGATTAGTAGTTTTTGAGAAACTCGCGCCCATACAAATTTACATAAATACAGACCTACATACGGATCGAATACAGAACCTCTTTTTTGAAGTCGGTTAATAAAAAAGTTTTATTTCAATTTTAGTTTAAAAAAAATATTATTATTAATGGATATTTTAAATCAAACGGGCAAAATACTAACCTAGCTCAAGAGTAGGTGTATCTAATACTGTATTGGCTCAGTATTAAGTGAAACCGTTCAAGTGTGTTTACACTATACGCACACGAACCTAAAATAAATCACAAACGTTTATTGATCAATTATATTGTATCACAAAACTTTCCAATATCTACTAACAATAATTATTATAAATACTAACAATAAATATAATAATAATTATTATTAATTGAATGTATCTTGACTTATCTTAAGTGCAACTATGTTCGCCTACGTGATGAATAAAGTATTTTATTTTATTTTATAATACTTTTGGTGTAATTATATAAAACAAAAGGCGATCGATATCCATTACTTGCAACATAATTGTTATTTGTATAAAAGAGAGTCGATTTCACAATAACCTACTGTAAAATCAAGAAGAGCTCATTTGTGTTTATTTTCATACAATTTTATAATTCAGTTGCTAAAAAACTGTTTCAATTACTCCAGTAGTTTCATAAACTGATGATGTTTTACTTTTAACTTTTGTAAAAAAACACACTTAAATATGCCAATACTGTTCATTCAGTATTACATTAAGAAGACGTAAAGTTATACTATGTGTATTATTTACCAATAACTATCGATCGTGAAGGAAAACCTCGTGAGGAAACCTACCTGGGAATTCTCCATAAGAATTTCGAAGGTACGTATGTGAAGTCTGCCAACCCGTACTAGGCCAGCGTGGTGGACTAAGGCCTAACTCCTCTCAATAGTAGAGGAGCCTCGTGCTCAGCAGTGGGCAATATATATAATGCAGGGCTGATTGTATTGCATTACAACGCCATACGACACAAGTATAGATTACAGAGGACGGGTCATATAATTTTTGCCATTTTACTTCGCTAATTGAAATCGTTAAAATGTCAAACTTTTACTACTTGTAAGTCCTTAGCAGTATATTATGACACATCCAGTATAAGTGAATATAATAACTATTTTATTTTTCATAAATTTTTAAATGCAGCATTATTTTACACTAGCTTTTGCCCTCGGCTTAATCCGCATGAAAGGTTTTTCCTGGATAAAACGTCTGCTATACATTTCCCGGACCGAATTGTAAATCTAAACCGTTCTCGAATCTATCTGAAGACAGTGAAGACACACAAAAAACTTCATTCAAATAGGTCCAACCGTTTAGGAGGAGTTCAGTGACATACACACGCGCAGAATATTCATAAAATTTAAATCGACAAACACTTGATGAAAGATTATTATCAGCTTTTATTCATATATTATGTTATCCTACTAGTATTATATTATTAGTTTGTAAGAATGTATGGATGTTTGTTCCTCTTTCACGAAAAACTGCTTAACGGGTTTCGATGAAATTTGGGACACAGGTAGGTCATGTCCTGGATTAACACATAGACTACTTTTTATTCCGGGAAATAAAAAGCGAGACTTTTATCCCAGAAAAACTTTTTTACGCGGTTGGACCCGCGAGCAAAAGCTAGTGTTGAATATTTCTGTTAATGTGCATAAGTTTCGTTACAAAGAACATTATAAAAAAAAATAAGATTACAATAAAAATTGTTCGCTTTAACGGTGAAGGAAAATATCGTGAGGAAACCTGCATACTAAGAAGTTCTTTATAAGAATTTCGAAAGTATGTGAAGTCTACCAACCCGCACTAGGCCAGCGTGGTGGACTAAGGCCTAAACCCTCTCACTAGTAGAGGAGGCCCGTGCCCAGCAGTGGGACAGTATTTAAGACAGGGCTGGTATTATTAATAAAAATCACAAATCTAGCAAAGAGCTATTTCAACAATCCAACAATAGCGTAAGTTATAAAAGGGTCTTCATTGTATTACAAACACAATATCACAAGTAAACGGTTGCAATATGACAAAGCTTAACCGTAAATCCTGCAACGCATCAATGAGCTGTCTGCGGAACTTGCATGCTTGGAGTAAACCAGAGATCAAGACAAGAAATCAGATTAAGGTATTAAACTCAATCTACATAAACCTCGGCCTTAGTATCTGTTAAAACTACAAGTTATATTACGAATAACTTGTGGACTTGTTGAAGACTTTCCTTCGTTCGCTTTAACCACGTGACTTAAGATTGGGATATGTCTTCTTCCTCCGTGGGGATATGTCATTTCCGTACATTCTTTTAGCGTCAACACGATTTTTTGTCTTGAATCATGATACTTGATAGTACCTAAATTCATTGAAACTTTCATTATGATATTTACCAGTACCTATGATATTTAGGAGAAGATAATAAAAATACAAAGAGATTGTCTCTATCTTCTACCACTGTTTTAATCCTACTCAAACGTAGGGTGAACCCAATACTCTTTTTCAATCATACTGCAGAATGATTTGGCTGACTTTTGACGATTGGCCACCTGTAATTTATTCGTGAAATTGAAGAAAATAATTACCTATAATAATGGTAAAATCAAAAGTAGCGTCGCCCTTAGGCCATCGTAGGTGCGTAAAAAACTTTCAATCTAACACATTCCTTCGGGATCCCTTTGATTCGCCTACTTTTTTTTAAACTATTATTTTTTCGCATATTTGACTTTGCATAATATGTATTGGCATAATAGTACTATCGCATAGTAATATTTTGGCCTACTACTACTTTATCATAATAAGCTATTAGAATGATTTTAGCTTGACTAATTTGTATTAGACTAATACACATTTTACATAACATGTATTTAGAAAAAAGTAGGTTAGCGAGGAGCGAAGCGACGAACGTGTTAGGTGTACATGAACCACCGCACGAGGCGAGCGAGCGAAGCGAGCGTGCCGCGGCAGCGGCCGTCGAGTGCCAGAACCGACTTTAGGGCGTTTCCAACTCAGACAAACCCAAACATAAATGATGCTTATTTATTTTTATGACTTTTGATATTGATGCTATTTCTCGTTAGTCGTTCTGATGGTTGTGCTTTTTGTGTTTATGCTTTTTTATTTTATACAAAAACAATTAGGTATGCGTAATGATTATTATGCACATTGATATTTAGGCTTAAAGCTAAGATGCGTAACAATATTATTACAAATACATTTATGCAATCCAATAGGGAACCCATTCCTTCTGCTACTGTCGAGTAAATACAGCGAAAATAGGGCTTTGTAGAACTGAAATCCATTTACAAAGGGAAAATGACATTAATGTATCTGGGGCGGTCATAATAGAATTCCTCTAATGTCATTTATAGAATTAACCACGTATTAATTATCTTTATGTGCTGTCCGTATCAATTAACTGCTTAGCGTATTTCTCCTTTTTTAGATTCTGCTGGAAATATTGGAACGACTTAAAATACATAATGCGACATGGACCACGACCAAAGACAATACCTCTTATCAGGTATGACGTAAAGCTACATACTTTTTTATAGATACTTAGGCACTCTTATGTGTAACATGTATTAAGTATGGACATAAATTATAAACTCATCACTGTACCCTTTCAAAGGGTAGACAGAGACAGGACTACTGCATCCATGGTTCATCGACCTTACTTTTGTCGCAAGTGTCGCGCGGCGACCCCTCTTTATATCGGAGTATATGATTATTGAAATAAGTTTTGTCCGCTAGTAAACGCATCTAGTCCAATTTTGCCTAAAGAAAATAAACAAAAAATGTATTATGAGATAAACACACATAGAATAGTTCCTTAGTTGATCAACATATTTGCATCCCACTTAGCTGAACATTAAAATTCGCTTCTGTTGCAATCACTTTGCCATACTTAACAAAAACATTCTCCAGAGATTGTCTTACCAATTGAATTTTCCAGGTAACATTCACGCTGGAGTCTGGTGACTTGTGCGAGGAACTGCTCCAAGTGCTGAGAACCTTTGGTATCGGGTCACTGCACAAATCGTCAGTGAGCGTGGTGCCGTGCGCACTGTGCTATAAATCTAATAACCTCACCCAACCGACTGCTGAGCAAAATAATTTCAGATATGGAAAGTAAGCACTCCAAATCATAAACTTCTTATGGGCTACCAATACTAGAGCTTAGCTTGCGTCGTTGTTCGTATGTGTACCTATCTTTTCGTCAAATAGTAGTCTTACAGAAGCTATACAATTTGCCATGATAAAAGTTTACCGCTTGTTGCTTTCAAGTTTTATAGTTTAAGACTTATTCCTGTGAAGCGTATTAAAATATTGTAGATGATTCACAAATGACTGTACCTTAATAACGCTAGATAATTATTAAAAAAATCTAATTTGTTATGAAAGTGTATTTTCCCAAGTCACAAGACAACAAGACGACCCACCACGGAATCTAAGCAATGATAAGGTCTTTGTATCTCAACAGCACATTGTTGCAAAGTTCTTGAATCTCCGCCTCTCGCCTAAACACATTAAGCCCGGATCCTTTCTTTAAAACTAGCTAAGTTATGGTACGGTAACTTCAGTAAGATCGTTAAGACTACAACTTTAAGCTACTTTGGCTCTAAAATTTAAAAGTATACTTGGTTACGTTAACTTAGAGTTACAAATCCGCATTAGACCATAATAGGTATATACGCTTTGATAAATTGAACTTGAATATCTTGTAGAACATTTATTTGCGTTCACGTATTGATTGAGCACCATTAGGTCAGCGATTACAAGCCAATCACCAATAACTTGGTATTATCCATATCTCAAGATTATCATGAGAAAACATCTCAACTCACTAGGTCCATGCACATATGTCATTTATTTTACAATTGGGTAAATTAATGTTTGTTCGTGTTAAAAGGAATTTAATATTCCTTAGAATGTCTTGACCTAATCATAATTAACAACTCACATTAAGAGCGCATGATCGTAATTACAAACCCGGAAAAAACAGGACGTATTAACAAAAATGTTTTTTTCCGTAGTGACCTAGAACTGGAAGCTACGTTTGAACAGAGATGAGCTGTATTAGACCGCTACACGGCCCTGGGGAATACTGGCCACGCAAATTTTCGCGTTCGATGCCATTCAATGTTTTTACATTATTTCTATCCTGGCACAAAATGGAGAAAACCAGCCCCAATGCGGTCTTAAAACGTAGATTGCGAACTTTTGCATGTAGTATTCCCACCGAGGATGTTTATTATAATATTTTAGTGGTATTAACAACAGGCTCAGCCCAAGCTCCCCAAAAATCCAGCACATCCAGAATTTTATTCTCGAAATAAGAAGGGGAAAGTTATAATACCATACCAGCCTTGTATTATATTACGTATGCTGCTAAGCACCGACCTCCTCTACTAGTGAGAGGGTTTAGGGCTTCGTCCACCACGCTGGCCTAGTGCGGGTTGGCAGGCTTCACATACCTTCGAAAGGAGAGTTTACTTCCCCTAATATTTCCTCATATCATTATTAGTAGAAACCGTTCCAATGAAAATTATTTACAGCGTATCGAATTCCGCATGGTCTCGCTTCTCTTCATCAGTTAGAGCACGTACCAACTTGGCGCAAGTAGTGCAAGAAGTAAAGACTGACGCAGCATTGACTTTCGATTGGCTGTTCCTTTTGACGGTAGCTGCGTTTGTTGCTGCAATCGGTCTGGTTGAAAACTCAACGGTTGTAATCGTTGCTAGTATGCTGATTTCGCCACTTATGGTAAAATAAATTTAATCATGTGTATAGTTTTAAATATACTTACTTCCGATAAGGTTAAAACATGATAATCCATTAAAATATACGTACAAGCTCTATTTGTGAGTGTGTGAAGTTTAATATGCGATGATAATTGAGTATAATGGATAGTAACATAATGTGACTTAACATCTTATGTCTCAGAAGTGGAATGCCACACAGTACCTGTTTTGTAACTCAATGTGCTGGATGGTGTTTCTACTGTTTATGGGTGGTCGTATCGCTTACCATCAGGCGAACGGCATGCTCGTAGATATATCGCACCTTTAGGACAAAAACGTCACAATTCAAAAAATAGAAAATTGAGTTGTCATTTTTAAATGACTGAAAACTAGTCCCTTATTTATAAAATTATTATAAAAAAGGGACCGGTATAACAGCCTTTTCCTGCTCGAATATGGCTGTGTTTGAACAATTGTTGTATTGAGTACTTCGTTTTAAGTAATTTTATGACGATAACCCAATTTTCTATCTTTTTGAATTGTGTCCTTTTCATCCTAAAGGTGCGATATATAAGATAGGTATCTTATATATCATACCTAGCTACTTGGCAATTATATACTCACGTACTTCAGCCTTTAGCCATAGAATGCGCTATTATCTTAGTGTTCTATTTTCAACACAATAGCATTATTTTCGTCACCTTCTTGGCCTAGTGGCATATGTAAACTTTGGACCGTAAGCTACTAGGTTCGAATCCCACATTGGACGAAATTTTGTGTGGATTTATTCAAACTATTTTCCAGAGATTGGGTCCTGTAGATAATTTGTAAATCAGATAGTAACATATTTGAAAAAATTTTGCACTGAACCCACAAAAATAAGATCAGTAGGTATAAGTAAAAGAAACAGCATTACCTATTTTCTAAATGTTTTCAGACACCAATAACAGCGGCCACTTTAGGCACAGCAGTTCGCGATCGCTCACTACAACGGATGGGTGTAATACATGAAATGATGGGGTTATTTTTCTCCTTGGTTATCGGTTTCATCTTCGGCCTGGTTATTTGTGCAATCGATGAAAAATATGATGTGGGGGTGTGGCCCACTCAAGAGATGATCACAAGGTTCATTACCAAATTTTAATCATAATTGATATATGATGAACTAGCTTTTGCCCGCGGCTTCGCCCACTATAAAAAGTTTTTCCGGGATAAAAGTCCCGCTTTATATTTTCTCGGGATAAAAAGTAGCCTATATGTTAATCCAGGATATGATCTACCCGTGTGCTAAATTTCATCGAAATCCGTTCAGTAGCTTTTGCGTGAAAGAGGAACAAACATCCATACATCCAGACATTCTTACAAACTTTCGCCTTTATAATATTAGTAGGATTAGTAGGAAGTAGGATAACGCGAAAGTTGGTAAGTATGGATGATTGTTACTCGTTCACACAAAAACTACTTAACGGATTTCGATGAAATTTGGCACACGGGTAGATAATATCCTAGATTAACATATAGGTTCCTCTTATTCCGGGAAAATATAAAGCTGGACTTTTATCTCGGATTTTTCTTTCTCACGAGTCGTTACGACTAAACCACTGACCGATTTCAATGAAATTTGGTGGGAAGATAGTTTAAGACCCTGGGAAGGATCTAGGGTACTTCTCATCCAGGGAAATTATAATCCGGGACTTTTATCCCGGAAAATTTTTTTAACGCGAGCGAAGCCGCGGGCAAAAGCTAGTCAATAATACTTGCTATTATAAAGAGGAAAAGTTTGAAGTTTGTAGGGGCTAATCTCTGGAACTACTTAATCAATATTGAAAGTTCCTTCACTAATAGCAGGCTACAATAATCCTGATTGCTATTACTTTTTATCCTAGAAAAATATTTATACTTGAAAAAAAAAGTAATGAAGAGTCACTTTTAGAGATTCGAACTATAAGTATTAAGTACTAATACTTTTACTAATACAGGTGTGAGCTCCGAGCATTATGGATAGGCACTTTGGTGGCAATCCCAAGCGGTGCAGCAGTAGCTCTCGCCGTGCTTGGAGAGTATACCAGCTCGCTGGTGGGAGTCGCCATATCTGCCTCACTACTCCCGCCTGCTGTTAACGCTGTCAGTATCTATCACTTAAATCATTGTGACATATTTCTATACTTGTCTTATTTTGTATCATAGTATGCAACTTTCAGTATAAATCCTTAAAAAAGACTTGGATGCCGTTTAAGCGTACCTATACGAATAGTGGTGCTCTCTTTTAAGCCAAAAAGATTTGCAGATAAAAGAGAGCATCAAAATGACATATCAATTCAATCTAGGGCCATAACCCCAGATTGTTAAAACAGGCAGGAGCGTCCGTTAATTTATCACTACATAGTATAAAACAAAACCGTCCCGCTGTCTGTCTGTCCCTATGTATGCTTAGATCTTCAAAAGTACGCAACGGTGAACGGATCTTGATGCGGTTTTTTTACTAGATAGTGATTCAAGAAGGTTTATATGTATAGGTACCTTTATGCCGGATAAACTTATTAACGCAGGTGGAACCGCGGGCAAAAGCTAGTAATTAATAAAGTTAATAGAAAACTTCCAGTCGTTAGGTATGCAATTTTGTAGGAAAAGTCGTCTTTTCCAATCTTACTTCGCGAAAGAGCCGATTTTGTCGTTTTTTAATATCAAAAAGTTACGATAGATATCTCCTTAGACTCAGATACAATAGAATAAAAATTGATCTTTTTTTAAATAAATATTACGTAACTTACGAGTTTATTACTGTTTTTATGTTTTACAAAGACAATAAAAATCTATAAAAAGCGAAATTCCACAACATTTGCTTGCTTTCAGGGTCTTGTGTGGGCAATGGCATTAGTCCGCCTAATATTTCCAAAGGAAGCGAGTAGGTGGGTAGTGACTCAACCCATTGAACTCGCAATGCTTGGGACCACTTCCCTGTGCCTGACACTGCTTAACATCATGTGTATATTCCTCGCTGGTGTTGCTGTGTACAAGGTAATGAATGCCTAACAAGATTCGCAAGAAGCTAGAACTGGTTCATTGATCGTACTAATAAAAATGTAAAAGTTTTTGAAAATATTTCTGTGGATTAGGACAGAAGTTTGGCTTTTAAACCTGTGAATAGATTTGTATGATTTTTTACTAAGAAATAGGCTAACTTTTAGGTGAATAAATAGGATATATTTACACTGGAAATTTTTACCCCGGAAAAGTGCCTAGGTCCTATTAAACTGCCGAATCCTAGGCGAGCTCGCCCTTACATTATATAAAACAAAGTCCCCCGCCGCGTGTCTGTCTGTCTGTCTGAAGACGATAAACTGAAAACAAACTAATTTCGGCGCAACTAGCACACCCACTTTTCGCCGTGCGTATTCCGTCCCATGATGTGATAGGGGGCGAGCGTATCGCAATATCGTGCACAAATTCCAGACTCCGAGCTGATACTTTCTCCATTCGACCGCGCCATTCGACGGCCGCGTTCCGTATTAACCGATCCAGAGGACGAAATCACTCTGGCCATCCGCCGTAAGAACAAGTTCTTGAAACTCCAACACTCCATAAGACCGCAGTTCCGTCCTCGCCGTGTTCCCTTCACCCTCCCCGACCCCCCTAGCAGTTCCGGCCCGCGTGCCGATGACAACGCAATCTAATAGGATTAGGCCTAAAAAACAATCCTTCCCTAATCGTTGATGTCTCATCCTCTCTCAGTGGCCGTCCTGAGCCGAGGTTCGTAACCCGTTAGTGGGTTGCCCTCAGCATGGTCACTGAATTCAAAGGGTTGCGAGCGCCTTCTACGTTCACCCTAAAGACCGATGTGGCCAGAAAAGCCGACTCGTGTCAGGCTACTGGCAGTAGGGCCATTACCAAAAAAAAAAGAAAAAGCTGATACTGATTAGAAAAATCCAATATCACTGCCCGACCCGGGGATCGAACCGAAGACCTCAACTTTGCAGTCGTATCGTAATACAACGCCACCGAGGCAGTCAGCCAAATTTTATGATGTGCAAAAAGTTTGAGACTCCGGAAAGATTATAAACTATGCTGATAATTTTTATCCTCGGAAAATATACGGCGGGACTTTTTCGTACGAAATAAATAAATGATAATTTATTTTATTTCTTATATATTTACGGACTTTCAGATAAAAGAAGTGTGTCCTTTAGACAAAAAGGATATACCGTGGTGGAGAAAGAATTCATGTTATATGAAAGGTTCTCAGGCAGGCAATGACTTAAATGATAATTATTCGTTAGCTTGGGATTCTTACAGGTAAATATATTAGTAAGTATAACAATGGCTTACCTATGACTCACTGTGCCTCGAGTATCAAAATTAAAATGAGAAAAATGTATTTATCAAATTCAAAGTCTCTATTTTTAGATGTAAAAAATATGTCTTAGTTACACATTCATAAGGAAAATCAAGCTATAGATAACATTAAAGGCAATTTGTCTGTGTTATGATAAAACTAAGTTTCACTTTTCACTGTCCAATGTTGACGTAAAACCATATTTAATTAATTATCTAATAACTGAATATGAGTAATGGTAACGGAGTCTTTAATATTTTTATTCTAGAAAAAAATCTTCTGACCCATTGAAGAGTATGGCTGAAGACGCGAAGATCAGTGAAGGGTTCCTGGAAGGCAATCAAGCGTCGTCCTATCGTCGTCGCTTCAAAAGTCAATATTGCTGCCGCAAAAATACACAGTAAGCAAACCTCAAACACCATGGGAGTAGAATATTGAGTTATTGCATAAACCAATTTCAATGTTTCCATGAAAATATAAAACACTATTATATAGCAGAAAAGTCATGAACAGTGAATATATTTTTCACCTTACGGCCATGGGAGGAAAGCGAAACGGCCAAGCCCGCGAAAACGGAAAGGCCATTTTGACTAAGATGCAGAGTTTGTCAAGTAAATGCTTATAGACTTAGAAGCTTGGCTTTACATGAGATCTATTGACTTTTTGTCAGTGCCAGTCATATGATCTCGACTTTCTCTCCTTCTTTTCTATGAACTCCATTCGACCGCGCCAAATGGAGACGGCCGCGTTCCGTATTAACCGATCCAGAGGACGAAATCACTCTGGCCATCCGCCGTAAGAACGAGTTCTTGAAACTCCAACACTCCACAAGACCGCAGTTCCATCCTCGCCGTGTCCCCCCCCCCCCCCCCCCGCGCAGCAGTTCTGGCCCGCGTGCCGATGACAACGCAATCTAATAGGGTTAGGCCTAAAAAACAATCTTTCCCTAATCGTTGATGTCTCATCCTCTCTCAGTGGCCGTCCTGAGCCGAGGTTCGTAACCCGTTAGTGGATTGCCCTCAGCATGGTTACTTAATTCAAAGGGTTGCGAGCGCCTTCTACGTTCACCCTAAAGACCGGTGTGGCCAGAAAAGCCGACTCGCGTCAGGCGCTAAAAAAAAAAAAAATTGTCTTAGCAACATTAGAGATGAATTTTTTTTGGTGGGATCAAGTATGTCCGGTAAATGTTGTTTTTTAATACTAAATTTATATTTCGAGCTAACATAAACATATTCTGACTGTTTAGCTACTTTGGAATAACGTTCTAAACATTCATAACCTTTTAAGAATTAGTTGTCCCAAGTGGAATGAAACATAATTCTTTTTCGTCAAGTGTCCTATCGTTTCATAAAAAATTAACGTACTTCTTATACTTTTGCAATCTATACTTACTTTACAGCTGCATAACGTCGAGTATTGCCCAGCACCCTAACAACATTGATGAAGAAAACCCAGTGTTCAAAGAATTCAATTACGACAGTGATAATAATTCTAATATGAAGGAAAATCAAGAAAATGGTATCGACAAGACTATTCGGCCAATATTAGAACGATCGTTTAATGTAACAGTTGATTCAAAGAAATCTGAAGTTCCTTTAGAGCACGTTTACGACGTGTAATATACATATAGATTTTGTTATAAAATAAATATTAAAAACATTTCTTATTTATCGTTGTAAGTATATGCCTCATTATATTCCCTCGGTATGCTCACTAAGATCTTTAAGAAGTAAGAACTCGTCTATTTTCAAAAATGACCTACGCCATATAGATCTTTGATGAAAATTCATCTGTGTTTTATTTAAAATTTATGGGGCAACGACTCCAGTCCCCCAATGCCCTTACCTACGTACGCTATTGTGATTTTATAATACTGTCACGAAATAAAGGAGTAGCAAGAAATAAATGAGGCAGTCAAGCTCAGCTCATGATTAATTTCAGTACCAGCTACAATATACTGGGGAGTTATAAATCTACTGTCATGTTATAAAGTTCCGGAAGAAACCGCTAATTAAGATGTTCTTAATAACGAGATCCTACTCGCGGTGTAACGTGTCTACTGTGCTAATAACTTCATGTCCTAATTGTTTCAACTTCCCTCTAATGAACTGATGCCCATACGGTAAATATACCATCGTTATAAATAACTCCCAACACTCTACCACACTCAGTTTAGAGTCATGCCTTCAGGAGTGATATTTATTATTTATATTCCTTCAAGCAATTATGAGCATGTTCTTCGATTTGGCAAACCTAAAAATGCGATTTCAATGGAAAATACAACAGGAAAACCATATCGTTTAACTGTGGAATTACGGAATAAAAAAGCAAGAAGTATTCCAATTCATCTGACCCAACAGTACTACAATGAGGCATATAATTGTTTGGAAAGTATACATGAAAATGATGAGTTTTTTACTATGGAAAGTGTGAGTACACTATTAAATTAGAAAAGTTTTAATCCCATAATTCTAAAATATCCGATACAATATGAGCAAATAGGTAAATAATGCCGCCTATGCGGGTGATAATGCTTGGCTATTCACATTTCCGATAAGACTGACCTTTAGATCTATTATCAAGACACAACTAGGCTGGGGGTCTATAATATCAATAACCGCTATATTAAAAAACTCCTACGTATCCTATTCAGATTTTACAAGAACTATTAACGAAGTTACATGTCGAGCATGCAGTTTGGACGAGCGATAAACTCGGTAACTATTTTGAGATAATATTCCCATTGCCCACGGGAGACTCATGCGAAACGATGCTCCATTGTCTTACGGAACTTGGCATTGGCGTTAAATGGAAGTCTATTGTTAGGTAAGACTATAATTTAAGTAGGGCAAGTAATACAATAAACGGACTGTACTTTAAACGAGTACCTATACGTTTCAGCGTCGTTCCATGTAATGTGGTGCATTCAGCAATTGATAAAGAAATCGATGGGGAAACGATAGCGTAAGTTTTAACAAGTATTTAACATATTTAACGAGAACTACCTATATCTAGGACTAACTATAGAGGCACAAAGTAGTCACTTAACCAAGATGTTGGTACATATACCTAAGTCTAATTTTTGTGTTAAAATGCAACAGACATAAAACAGAAGACGCAAAACGATGGCAAAACTTTGTGGAATCTATCAGATCAAAACTAACAGTGAAACAGGTGGTCGACGGAGTGCGCGGCGGCGGAGAACTTTCATTTGATTATCTTACGCTAATTATAACAGCTGAGTATGTGAATTATGAGTAAAGTTTACATTCATTTTCTAACTAAAAGTTACAATATAATTAATTCGTTCCAGTTCTCTTGCTGCTCTTGGTCTCGTTGAAAACAATGCATCAAACATAGTAGCGGCTATGTTAGTGTCTCCTCTAATGGGACCAGTTATGTCAATCACATTCGGCACGATAATTGCAGACAGAAGTCTCGTCAGAAGCGGCTTCGAAAGTTTAACTATGGGGATGCTATTTTCATTAATTTTCGGTTTCATATTTGGACTTATATTGGGTACAACTGAAATGCCTTGGGGCTTTGGAGACTGGCCAACCGAAGAAATGAAATCACGGTAACTTAATTTAGCGATTGTAATTTTGTTATTCGTCGCGTGCGTCGAAATTAGAACCTTTTAAGGTTTCATGTGGAAATCTGTGGAATTATATCATAAGGTATTGTATCTATGTTTATGTTCAATTGGACAGCGGTAACGTGCGATCTCTTTGGATGGGAGTTCTGTGGGCGCTAACGTCCGGGACTGGAGTAGCTTTAGCATTACTTCAAGGAAGTGCTGGCCCACTCATTGGTATCGCAATATCAGCTTCCTTGTTACCACCTGTTGTAAATTGTGTAAGTTTTGTAATGAATTAGGTATTTAACACGGTTTTGGAGTCAAATCTTATTACATATTTGTATATTTTTTTTTGTTTAGGGACTATATTGGGCTCTTGCTTGCATTTGGCTATTGTACCCGGGAGTTAAAATACCTCATCTGAAAGGTGAATCCTACGATGGCAACTCTTCGTATCAACCATTGTACCACGACTACATTCCAATTGAATTTGCTGTAAATGGCAAGTACCCTATAATGCTTCTATACCTATAAAATGTTGTTATAATGTTCTCTGTAGCTTCTAGTCTTGAAGGTCTAAAAAACAAAGGTGATATATAACAATGATGTTCAATTTTTTAAATTCTGAAACACTTCACAGGCATCGTAAGTTGCTGCCTCACAATTGTGAACGTTATTTGTATATTCATAACGGCTATAATATTCCTCAAGATTAAAGAAGTGGCTGCACCGTACACTTCTAGTCCGGACGTAAGGCGGTTCTGGGAACAAGATATCAAAGTTGCGAGAGAAGCAAACCGCGCCTACATTCAAGGCGAAGAAGATGAGCGAACAGAGTAAGATTTAAGTGCTACCGTTTTACACAAAATGCATACGTTATTTATAATATTTTCTGTAAAAATCATATCCACATTAATAGAAACTAATGTTTGTAGAGAAATAATAGGTACCAATAAAACTGTTTTATCTATTTCCAACTAAATTAGATGAATTCTTTATGATTTTAGATTAATTCTCGAGGATCTTAATGAAATTACAAATGAAGAAATGAAAGAAAAATTGGAGGCAGCTGTACAAGAAGCGTTAGATGATAATACATACAGGACAATCAAAAGAATAAGCTACCAAAGTCACAACGCCGACGAGGTAACAATGACAATATATTATCTTCTCCTGGAACATGTACATAAAACATCTCTGCATAACATTTTACATAAATGACGAAACATATCATTGCAACCAGTAAATCTTCGGCCTTGGTTATATACTTACACTAGCTTTTGCCCACGGCTTCGCCCGCGTTAATAAGTTTTTCCGGGCTAGAAGTACATACATGAAAACCTTCCCGTTGAATCACTCCATCCAACACATTTATTTGTATAAAGATTAGTATTATGACGTTGATACAACTCTTAACAAATAATGCATTAATTTCGACCAAATTTAATTACCGTAAAAACGGTTCTAGAGAGTTAATCTTAAAAGGTAGACATATACTGTCGCGGACATTTTTTTAGATCATTTCAAGAGGAATAATTCTTTCATACATATATTTTTGGTATCTTGGACCGTTTTCGCAGCGCACGCAATGGAAGCCCTCAAGGATGAATAATTTTCCCCGTTTTTTTCACATTTTCCATTATTTCTTCGCTCCTAATAGTTGCATCGTGATGTTATATAGCCTAAAGCCTTCCTCGATAAATGGTCTATTCAACGCAAAAGGAATTTTTCAATTCGAACCAGTAGTTCCTGAGATTAGCGCGTTGAAACAAACAAACAAACTCTTCAGCTTTATAATATTAGTATAGATAACACAACTTTTCCATAAACGTGCTAGGACTAGGTCAGAGAAGCATGGGCAAATCAAATCTAACCTACATTAAGATCTCACGTTCATAAATAATAGCAATTGTTATAGGTATACAATAAAGCAAAGAAATAGAGTTTAATACGTCTTGTTCATAATGTTATTTTGTTCCTATAAATACATATTGGTTTTGCATAGATGATAGAACTCTGCCCTCATTTAGATCTCCATTCTTTTTGCGGCGAAGCCCACAACCAAGCATAATTTTGTTATTGAACTTGGCTCTCCTTTTTTACATTTATCTTTTTGGTGGGATTTTAAATAACTGTATCGAGTTTGCGAATACATGTGTACGGTAAGAAATGGTTAGCGCGATTTTTTGGTGAACCGATATGATTCTGAGGTACCCAGACGATCTGAACTACCCAGCCCACTTGCTTTGTCCACCTATGTGTGTTATAGTAAAATAAATGGTTTAATAATTTGCAGGTAATCAGATCTATAGGACTACAAACTGGAATTACAGAATCAAGACGATCCAGTCAAATATTTTCCAATGCGCCCAAATCGCATTCAAGGACTAATATTGACGACATCGCGGCTCTAGACAAACTTCTAACATCAGTACTAGGTTTAAAAGAAAATAAAAGACGTTCTTTTCGGTCTCATCGAGGTACACCGCGATCTAGCAACTTGCCAGTCATAAATGAGCTTCGGAACAGACGGTCCGAGTCTTGGCCAGACAAGATCTTTGAGGATTCTGTTGTAAGCAGCGTTATTACTGCCTTAAAGGCTAACAAAAGAAATACTTCGGAGGAAGAATTATTTTTAACGCCAGAATAATAAAATTTATGTTATAGTGTCACTTATTCACACTCAAAATGTACGTACAATGTTGAACTGTAGTGTGTTCGCCAATACCTTACTCTTGACATAAACGTAATAAATCTATTATACTAGAGATGCGTTATTCGAAACCGTTTCCACCAACCTTTTTTTACTAAGGGGCTCACAAAGATGAGTAGCATCAAAACTACAAATCACGACGTAGCTTAGGTACAACAAAATAGCCCAAAGTCGCAACAATTAAATATTTCTGAAATTAGAAGATGGCTGGCGAAAGTATTACGGGGCATTTTCAGCTCCTTCCCTCTCTCTCTCTCTTCTATCTTTAGCTAGTTTTTAACAACGTTTAGGGAGGTTTTACTATTTTTTCATGTAAGATATAAAAACAGGTTAATGAGTAATAAAATGTTTTATTCAACACCATGCCTGAACTTTGTAAATCTTCAACAACATAGTAAACAAACAAAAATAATATTTTGTAAAATTATATTAAATTAATAAATTATATGAAATATTTGTTATCTATAGAAATATCACAGCAAAGCTTAATGTGAAGGTCAAATTGACATTTTACAGATCATATCCGCATTTCATCATACAATATGCTTTGATTATTAATATTAATCAAAGACAATATATTTGTAACGACAATGTTATGACTTTCAGTTCATACATATTATACTATTAAAGTATTTCCCACTATGAAGTATTCACATATTGCATCATTCGTCAAGACTTGGTCCCGTTCCCTGTGACATCAGGCGTACTTTTTAAACTTTTATTATGTTTAACTTGAGATGTGTAGATATCGTAGCCTAGGGATATCGTATTGTCGTACAACACTCTATATCTAGTTGGCAGGAAGTAGAAGTTGATAACTTGCGCGGGAGGCCACACCATCCACTCCGCTCGGTACAATGTCACAAACTTCTCTCTCACTTCTTCTTTGAAGTTCTCCAATGGATTTTCTTCAAACAATGCAACACTTCCAAAAAACGTGACTATCATGACTGGTGAGAACACCATTTGGTCAAGAAATAGTTTCTTTGCCACCATATCTAAAGTTTTTCCTATTATAAACCTGTCTAGCACTTTGTACCAATGATGACACAAGACACCCACTGCCGCACCAGAAAACCCCATATGAGTAGTCCGTTTTAAATCAAACTTGTCCTGTTCTTTGATATAAATTTCATAATGTTGTTCTAAAAAGTCACCTAACGATGATAGACTTACTGATATGGTAATATTTGTATAAAATAAAAATTTATCACTAAATGCTATCCTCACAACATTTTTGAACCTTGATACAGGTGCTGAGTTTCGTACATTTGTTGCCAGTTTTCTCCAAGTTATACCAAGTGCTTGCATTATATTATCTGAAAAGAAAGAAACATTGGCAATTAACTAGAATCAAATTATAAAACTACTTTTATTTAAAAAAAAAAGCCTTTTTTACTTCATAATAAATATTTTTTATTGTAAAATTAGAAAACAAACACTATCCACAAGTTTTTAAAGTACAAATTATTGGCTTGATAATTTCATTATAGTTTCTAATGTTTTTTCCCTTCATGTTTTATGTGAGAGGTATAAATATCATATCCAAGAGAAATAGTGTTGTCATACAAAACCCTGTATTTGGTTGGTATGTAATAAAAATTAAAGATTTGTGCTGGAGGCCACACCACCCACTCAGCTTTATACAATATCCAAAACTTATCTTGAACTTCATCTGTAAAGTTTTCCATAGGATTCTCTTCAAATATTGCCACTGTGGCAAAGAAAGACATTATAATCAATGGGGAACAAATAAATTGGTCCAACAATAACTTTTTGATCACCATTTGTAAAGATCTGCCTACTATTACTCTGTCGAGAACTCTATACCAGTTGTGGCATATGATACCAGCAGTTACACCAGAAAAGGCCATTTGTGCAGTGCGGCCATAATCATATGTCTCTGTAACTTTTGTGTGTAACTCATAGGTCTGTTCTAAAAAGTCGCCTATTGTTGATATGCCCATAGATAAAATGACATTGGTGTAAAATAAATTCTTGCGATTAAATGCATCATCGGCAGCTTGTTTGTAACTTTTATATGCTTTTGAAAAGAACCTTCTAACTCCCATTACCAAACAACCATGTTTACCTAAAACAAATGGGTGGAATTTATTTATTAGTCTGAGAGCAATCTATTTTCTAATCTGGATTTAATTATTTGTATTCAAATGAAGTGTTACTGATATACTATTGGTTTAAGTATAAGAAAATGTATCATAATATAGTACTGTGGTATATTATTTCAAATGCCTACTACTAAGAGTCTGCCTTAATATGCTCTTGGATATGATATTGAATGAAACCTGCCTATTTGGAATGTTTTAAAATTCACATAGTAATTTTACCGACACCTTATAAGAAACCTAAATATATTACTTAACAGATACACAAAAGAATAAATCTGTTTTCTACTGTAACCATTATGTTATAAAGATATAGATATCTTTATAACATAATGGTTATAGTAAGTTAGAACTTATTATACAAGTGTAAGGAAATAATTAGATGCATATTTTGCATACCCATAATATAGGTGACCATTGTCGCCCATTACTACCCCTCTTGAGAGTGGGCTTCTGGGTAGGAATTAGGACAAAGCAGGAGCATAATAATTCAGCTTTTGAAAATCTGCTTGATCATATAGAACAGACAAAGCTGGTAGTGTTTACTGCCAAATGACAGAGGTACTACTCCAGTCAAGCCGACTCACTTACCCAATATCGCTCAAAACTTACAATTTAATTGAAGGATTTACAATTTCTTAGAAAAATGTATAGTTTAATAGAAAAATTGATAATGTAAGGTACTAGGAATTAATGAAACAATACATATGTCATTTTAAAATATTACTTACATATTATTTTTTTTTAGGCCCCAGACGCAAAAATATTTTGACAAAATTTACTTGGCGTAGAAAATATAATTTTATGGTAACAAATTCGTAAATTGACTATGCTATATTATATAACATTGATAAAATACATGTTTTCAACTTTACTTCTAACCTAAAAATTAAAATTTCCGCATAAAAAGTGATGTTCGGCATTGATAGTGTCAGTGTTGCCAGTTGTTTGGCGGTGGAAGTCGCCGAAAATTCATTGTGAAGTAGCCTAAAGTCGCTTCTTCGTATATGGAGAGGTGAAGGAGCAATTAAAATATGGAACTTTTCTGATCATATTCCTACTAGATCAACAACAAAGAGCATTATAATATGTACTACGGAAACTCAACACCATGTATATATATTATATACATAATACTCTTTGCTCAACACTATCCAGTGCTGCCAGATTAGGCGACTTTTCGCCATTTAGGCTATTTTGAAGAGTGTCGGGGCGACCAAAAATTGCGAATGGCGACCGGTCGCCATTTAGGCTACGCGAATGGTCAGTAGTCGCCAATTTAGGCTACTTGTTTTTGTTGAATTTGAGGATATTTATAGCTTTGAGGGTACAAAAACGTGTACTCAGATCCCCCTTACACACAATTATTGAAAACTGGGGACTTTTTTTTTTTGCTCTCCGCGTCCCCACACAATTGGGCGCCTTTAGGCTACTTCGAATTTTCGGCGCGTTGGACCACTATAGATTAGAAATTAGAGAGGTTTTGTTTTTTTTGCTCCTTCACCTCTCCATATACGAAGAGGCGACTTTAGGCTACTTCACAATGAATTTTCGGCGACTTCAACCGTCAAACATCTGGCAACACTGGTCTGTGCTCTATTTGTCTTTGATGCAAACCAGTGTTGCCAGATTAGGCGACTTTTCGCCATTTAGGCTATCTTGGAGAGTGTCGGGGCGACCAAAAATTGCGAATGGCGACCGGTCGCCGTTTAGGCTACGCGAATGGTGATTAGTCGCCAATTTAGGCTACTTCGGAAAGTTCGTGTTTTATGCATTGTTTTTGTCGAATTTGAGGATATTTATAGCTTTGAAGGTACAAAACATGTCCTTAGATCCCCCTTACACACAATTATTGAAAACTGGGGACCTTTTTTTTTTTTTTGCTCTCCGCGTCCCCACACAAGTGGGCGACTTTAGGCTACTTCGAATTTTCACCGCGTTGGACCAATATAAAATAGAAATTAGGGAGGTTTTTTTTTTTTTTTTTGCTCCTTCACCTCTCCATATACGAAGAGGCGACTTTGGCTACGTTCCACTAAGCACTCACGACGATCACGCTCACGACCACGAGATTTCCCGTTCCACTTAGTCCTGAGCGTTGTTATCGCAAACCCAAGTGGAATGGATTGTGGAGCGTTTTGGGCGTTGAGGAAATAATACAAATGGCGAGCTAGAAAAAATAAAGCAAAAGCTTTAATAGGTTAAGCTACCATTATTAGGTTTTAATGAGTTTTAAGTGTAAATTTTAATAATTACAAGTGAAGTTGGTTTATGTCGAAAAATAAATATATAATTCAATTTTTGTATGTAATTTCAATGAAGTATTCAATTATTTTACATTCAAATAGATTCAAAATGTCTTTAGCGACAACACTAGGTTATTTGATGATGCGTGCATGCAATAATACTGTCGAAAGTACTAGTTCATCCAGTTCAGATGAAGAATGGAATACAATTTTAGAAAATTATAATCGTGAAAATAGAAAACTTTGACCTTTTAGTTTTGACAACTTTGCTATTTTTCTCAACGCTCACTTCGACCCACCTCCAGAGATGGGTCGTTGTGGGCTTCTCGTGAGCGTGAGTTATGACGTCATTAATGACGTTTTCGCCGCGACTACAACGATCGTAGTCGCCATGTGGAACGGCCAAAAGAGTATTTTGGGCGTTGTGAACGCTTAGTGGAACGCACCCTTTAGGCTACTTCACACAACAAACGCAAAGAGCATTATAATACTACGGAAAGTCAAACGTCTGGCAACACTGATGCAAACTGCAAAGATGTTTCGTGTTTTAGCTTTTTGATTTCTTTGTGAAATACCAGTCTTTAATTTCCTTCAGGAGTTTCAAATTTCTATGAGTTAATAATTATTTCAACATGGCAGGTACGAAAATTGAATAATATCCTATTATTCCACAAGAACATTGAGAAACGATGTACCTATTCAGTAACTTCGCCGCCTATTTTGTTTCGCTATTGCCTGTTGGCGATAAACCAAACGTAGATTGTTTGTAAATAGACACACCGAATTTCTTTCACCGCTTACAACTAGATAATCATCAGTGACAACGAATACGCTCCATTTACTCTATATTATGTATGGTTGAGTTCAACCCATATATTATATACCTTAGATTAATGTATACAATTATTAATCTAAGTTATGTACCTTGTACACTTCCATATCATTATTGGTCTGGAATTGTTGCTTAAGTAACTAAGGTGACACTAGTTTAACCAACTTAAATAGTATTGAAGGCATGGCAATGTGGCTTCACTGTACACTTATGCTGAAGTGAATTCAATTTACCTTCTTTCAGATAAACTGACGCTTGGCAGGTTTGCTATGAAGGACAAGGCTACGGCCCATTTACGAGTTTATGTCGGAGGACTAACAGAAAAGGACACCGTTGATGAAGTCTATGAGCATTTCATAGGCTATGGCCAAATCAATGGAATTATCATCAACAGGAATTTTGGTTTCGTGCAATTTGAGCTAGAATCTAGTGCTCACGAAGCTATAGCTAAAGCAAATGGTGGAGCGTTCAAAGGGAAGTTTTTATCGGTCAAAACTGCACAAACTACAGACAAAAGGTAAGGTTATGTTACATGTTTCTGGTGGCTTTAAACATACTATATCGATTGCATTAAATAAATCGATCATTTGATGCAATTGCGAAAGTATGTTCTGATTTCTGAACAAGATACATTTACTGTGACCTAGTTCACCTGTGTAAGCAACTCCATAACATCACTACATTAGATTGTATTTTCAGATATGATGCAAATGAAGGTGGTATGCAGCAGGAGTCACCTGCCATACAGAATGATAACTCCCAAACTGCAAATGAAGAATATGACGAACCTTATGATGCATATGGAAACTTTGTTGATCCAAGTAAGATTGGTATTTTTTTGTATGCAAAATTACCTTAACTCTTATTAAATATGAAATGCTGAACACAAGCCATTTAAAGGTATATCAATTACAAGAAATTTGTAAAATACACTACTGCAATGCGAACAACATTGCATATTATTGGTGGTAGGTCTTGTACGCAAGGGGCCATCTGGGTAGGTACTACTACAATGACAATTTCTTCTGCCAAGCAGCAGTGTACATGCACTGTTGCGTTGCGGTTTGAAGGACATTGTAGCAAACGTAATTACTGGACATTATGAGACTCAACATCTTATGTCTCAGGGGAAAGAGTGCAGTGAAGTGCTACTCAGTATTTATTGTCAAAATTCTGAATGGTGTTGCTATGGGCAGTTGTATCAATTACCATCAGGCGAGCGGTATGCATGTCTCATAATTTAACAGCAATAAAAAAATAACTGGATCTTTTATTTCAATTACAATGAGATTATTAATTATGTGTGTGTTAGATTTTAGAGAAGAAGAAGTAGAGAGTAATCAGAATTGGTCAGAAAATAATGGTAACATGGACAGCCGTGGGAGAGGACGCGGGCGTGGCCTGCCTCGCGGGAGAGGCCGTGGCATGCGTGGGAGGGGCGGACCAGGCTACCGGGACCACTCTCCTATGGGCAGGAATGGTATGGAATTAGCCTCATTTAAATCAACGATTGCTAGTAATAATAATTTATCATACATAATTATTGAAAGTTGAGGAAGTTCTCGTCCATGTTGAAGGGAAATAAGGGCCAGACCTGTATAAGATCTTTTCACAGTTATTAAAAAAATTGTTTGATACTCTCCCTTTGGAGAATAAATTTCATTGTGTAAACATAGTAGACTTAAATTATAAACTTAATGGTTCGTAGTTCTGACAATCTTATCTGGCTGGTATGAAAATTCAATTTATTCGCGACGCGATACCTTTGTGAGAACGTCTACCGAAAAGTACAAAATTTTACTATATAATTGCAAATATTTACCACTAGCTCTTGCCTGCGGCTCCGCCCGCGTTAAAAAGTTTTTCCGGGATAAAAGTCCCGCTTTATGTTTTCCCGGGATAAAAAGTAGCTTATGTGTTAATCCAAGACATGATCTATCCGTGTGCCAAATTTCATCGAAATCCGTTCAGTAGTTTTTGCGTGAAAGAGGAACAAACATCCATACATCCATACATTCTTACAAACTTTCGCCTTTATAATATTAGTAGGATGTTCTCCATAAATTGTAACAACGAGTATAATACTTGTACCAATCTCGAATTAATATTGTAAAAAAATACTGAAATAAAGAATTTAATCTTAATTTTTAAATCAACGCGACGCTTTTACAATGTTGTATCCTTCCAGTCACGGGCATAGCGTTGGGAATGTATTTAATCGTTTGGAAAGGAAATACACTCATTTGCAAAAAAAACGGGCGGTTTGGATTTTAATTCTTTTTTTTTTAAATACAGTACCAAAATGATTTCAATCATTTGTACATGTTACTGGCCGGTTTTAAAAATGCCGTGGTGTTTAAAACAGTACGTTCTAAATTAAAATTTTCGTTTGATGCTCGTTGACCATTGATGCCCTTTGGTGCCACCATCCCGTTATCAAAAATGACTGCGCGGTTATATCATTATCACTGCTTTTACGACCTAGCGTTACGCCACTTATAGAGATGGAAGCATCGGGTGACACACCAAGCTGGACCAAGTCTTTTAGTCTATGAAAACTAGTAGTGACGGCGATAGGCGTCGGCGACCGCTGACAGCCTCGCGCTTAAGGGGCCTTACAATTTTTTTTATTTAATATTACTTTTTGATAGTGGCGGCCTTAGCCAACGCAGGGCTCCAGGGGCAGATGTTTGCACGTGGCCTTTTTCTTTCTGCCCTTTGTCAACCGAGGGTTCAGCCGCCGCTAGGCCCGGGCGAGACAAAGGTGGAAAATAAAAAGGGCCTCACAAAGCTGATGTCGCCGACGTCCACGTTTGGTCTAGCGCCACCATTGTAAACTACTACGGCATACTAAATGTATACCAAAGCACTTTGTTGCGTCAGGGACGGCTTCATGATCTCATGGTCATGTGCGCCTAATCATTTTATCCGCAAATCTCCCTCGAAAGGACGGGTAATATTCAGTTCTCCACCTCATGCCTCAATTTTCTCTACTTCTGGTGGGAGGAGTCCGACCTTTCGTGTTCCCGCACCATCTCTTTTCATAAGAGGTCTACCTTCGTACTCGTAGGCCATCAAAAATTAAAATCTCTTGCTGTGGTCTTGGTTAGTAACACAGCGACAGCGAGAGGCCGTCTCCATTAAATGGCACGAAATCGCTATGCTCTCAATTAAGGTTAGCTAAAACTCCGATAAATGTTAGGTTATATATTGGACCGTATATTGCAACCTCAAAGGCCGAGTGGACGGTTATTCGGGAGACCCCAAGATCGCCCGATAGCCCCTATTAGTCGGCTTTTATAACAGACCGGGGATGCTGTAGTGGACTTCCCTAAACGCCCCTAATTCACAGGTCAGGACCAGGAGTCTCTAACGTCTCTGATGGCCCGCTATCGATCTCTCGTAGCACTCTCTTTCTGATGGAGGACTACTCCGAAAAAATTAGCCACTGCAATTGAGAATCTCCGCCTGCTGACCATGGACCAGTAAAAACGATCACATGCACCTGACCGTAAGACCCCGTCGTTGGTCAGTTATCACAATGAAAAGACATGACCTACGATCTGCCACAGATAGTCTCCGGAACAATGTTCTCCGATGAGTACATTTATCAGTTGATAGTTGGACCACGCCTTGGTGAAATCTAAACTGTGGACTACTAAAACATTTGGGCACCGAGGACGGGGTCTCCAGCCTGAGACCACATCCTCCATGGCAACTCCGCCGAAAAGTGCCCGCTTGGCCTCTATTTAGGAGCCGGACGCTGCTCGTGTGTGGAAGCTCCCTCGAGCCAATGGAAGGTGGCCGTAGGGCTTTGGGGTCCAGATCCTAGGCCGGTATCTAACCGACAAGTAAGTCACGTACAAGATCGTGTGGTACGCCCTTATTATCTGCTGCGGATTCTACTGGAGAGCATTGCAGAGACATTCGGAGGTCCAAGGTTTCGGCCGAAAAGGTACCTACTGCTGTAAAAGATCATGGACCAATAACTCCGTGGCATAAAGTTTAGTTAGCGATGCCAGGACCTTTTAGGTTAGACAGCTTGAAAGAGCGCAGCCGCGTATGGGCGCGTGAGCACATAGGCCGTAACCAAGATGCCTTTTACAATCGTTAACGCTAATAGTCGTTTTTTGTTATTAACTTTAAAAAACCCAAGTCAGCCAATAACTATAAACAATTTTTTTGAAGAAAAATGATTTTTTTATTCCAAATCCACGCCGGCGCGGCGCCTATGTCTACATCGAACTAAATATTACATTTGAGACCCAATCATTCAAAAAATTTGACAATAAAAATTAAAAGTATTCACAAAATCCACGCCGTCCAAGTTAGGCGGCGGCGGCGGCGGCGCGCGGGTCCTGCCCGGCGGCGTAACGCCGGCGCGGCGCCCATGTCTATTATAGACCGGACATCAGGACCAAATGTCGCTATCTTTTCTGACACGTGATAAGACGTCTCGGTATGCTTAAATTTTGTAAACAAAACAATATTTTGGAAGGAAATATGCCAATTTGCACGTTACGATCATTTTATATACGTGTTTTTATATTTCGCGGTAGATTGATATCACTTAAGAATCTGTTTTTTGGGGCAACTGATTTTTTGTTCTCTTCCCTACGCATAGTATTCTGTGAAGTGTCTATAAATTTTCATACCGGCCAACTTAGGTTGTCCCAACTATAGGTTTTCTTATCTATACTAATATTATAAAGCTGAAGAATTTGTTTGTTTGTTTGTTTGAACGCGCTAATCTCAGGAACTACTGAACCGATTTTGAAAATTCTTTCACTAATAGGAAACTACTTTACTCCTGAGTGCTATAGGCTACTTTTTAACCCGGGAAAATATTTTTATCCCAGAAAAACTTTTTCACGCGAGCGGAGCTGCGAGCACTACTAGTGGCTATAATAAAGCTTACTGTGAAAAAATGTATGCTACATTTTTTTAGGCTTCTTTTATGTTAACACACAGTAATATTGATGATTTCTAAATAAGATTTGCCAGGGATTGGATGCACTATAGTACAAGGCTACTGAATTCCAAGCCCGCGGGTCATACTGTGGCTCCCGGGGGAGTTTCATATGGCACATGCATGTAATTAAAAAAATCCCTGCAAAGTGGTAAAACTGTTGCCTGCCGCGGAAAAAACGGCCATAACGTTGTCTTTCCCTTTCTTAATATAGGAATTTGTTTAGTCTTAAAAATAATTATAACAGGGACAGCTAATGGCCAAAAATTGCTGAATAATTCATTTAGCCCGACTGTTAAAAAACGTTGAGCAGCCTTGTAATAGAAAGTTGAATTCAGCAGCTGGCTGGATGTAAAAACTAAACGAGAATCTATCACCAACAAGCGTAAAAATACCTAGTGCCGCAGCGAAGACGCCTTTTTACAATCTTTAAAATTAAAAGAAACTGTAATAATGTATGGAAATGACAAGTCCTATTGATTAGTCTATCGCTAGTCATATGATATGTCATTCTCATACATGACGTTAGCGTAAACGATTGTAAAAAGACATTTTGGCTACGGCTCCTATCTTGCCCCGAACTCAATTCAGGGTTAGAAAACGCAGGATGATCTTATGTTACTGAGTATTTTATTAACTTGGGAAATGTATTTTAATTTTAGTTTTATTGAAATTATTTTTCTAGCACATTATGTAAATAATAATTATGTTTTTGAAGTATCAGGTTCCGGCGAATGGTCGGATCGTGGCTACGAACGGTATCCGCAGCCAATTTCCGAATATCCGAGAGCATTACCCGTCCCAGAAAGAAACGACTGTGAAATCATCGTCGTTTCCAAATCACTCACGTAAGTAACTGCAATGATAAGTACTACTTCACGATTACAGTTCTCGAAATATTTGTATTATGCATGATTAATAAATATTATTACACTAGCTTTTGCCTACGGCTTCGCCCGCGTTAATAAGTTTTTCCGGGCTAAAAGTACATCCTCCTAGCCAGTTTCGGCCACGGCGGCCAATCTCAACGGACTCTCATAGAGTGAAGGAATAGCGAGTGCACCTGTGTATTGCGCACACACTTGTGCACTATAATATCTCCTGCGTACCTGGCTGATCTCCGTTGAGATTAGCCGCCGTGGCCGTTTGGCTAGGAGGATTTCACTCTCATAGTCCGGTGAGACGGCAATCCGACATGACCGGAGAGAGATCAGGCGCAGGACCAACGGCTTTACGTGCTTTCCGAAGCACGGGGGTATCACACCGCCAACTTCCTGACTCCGAGCTGCGACTGAGTAATTTTCTTAAGATGGAAAAACCCAGTCACAAAGTTTTTTGGCCCGACCCGGGATTCGAACCCAGGACCTCAGCGCAGCGCGCAAATCGTACTCGTAATGCGTACGCAATACCACTACGCCACCGAGGCAGTCAAAACAAAAAACAAAACAAAAGTACATAAAAACCTTCCCGTTGAATCACTCTATCCAACACATTTATTTGGATAAAGATTAATATTATAACGTTGATACAACTCTTAACAAATAATGCATTAATTTCGACCAAATTTGATTACCATAAAAACGGTTCTAGTGAGTTAATCTTAAAAGATAGACATATACTGTCGCGGACATTCTTTAGATCATTTCAAGAGAAATAATTCTTTCATACATATATTTTTGGTATCTTGAACCGTTTTCGCAGCGCACGCAATGGAAGCCCTCAAGGATGAATAATTTTCCCCGTTTTTTTCACATTTTCCATTATTTCTTCGCTCCTAATAGTTGCATCGTGATGTTATATAGCCTAAAGCCTTCCTCGATAAATGGTCTATTCAACACAAAAAGAATTTTTCAATTTTTCAATTCGAGATTAGCGCGTTCAAACAAACAAACTCTTCAGCTTTATAATATTAGTATAATAGTAGACTGCCTCGGTGGCGTAGTGGTATTGCGTACGCATTACGAGTACGATTTGCGCGCTGAGGTCCTGGGTTCGAATCCCGGGTCGAGCCAAAAAAATTGTGACTGGGTATTTTCATCTTAAAAAAAAAAATTTACTCAGTCGCAGCTCGGAGTCAGGAAGTTGGCGGTGTGATACCCCCGTGCCTCGGAAAGCACGTAAAGCCGTTGGTCCTGCGCCTGATCTCTCTCCGGTCATGTCGGATTGCCGTCTCACCGGACTATGAGAGTGAAGGAATAGCGAGTGCACCTGTGTATTGCGCACACACTTGTGCACTAGAATATCTCCTGCGTACCTGGCTGATCTCCGTTGAGATTGGCCGCCGTGGCCGAAACTGGCTAGGAGGATTTCATTTTTTTCATTAGTATAGATATAGTGTTTGATCAATTTTAATACCAATGGTCATTTCATGCACAACATAAATTTTAATATTTCAATTTAGATAAGAGTTACTTTAATTATCATTAGATGCTAATGATAATCACTTCACAATGATACTATATTCTGACAACAAATAATAATATAAATTCTCCAAATAACGTACCTGATAAAAAGACTTGTTTCTTGAATGAGTGTTGCACTTTCATGCACGTGTCTATTGCAATTAGTTTATATTGTAATGCCAAATTAGAAAATAATATCGTCGCAATAAATGCGCGGGCAAGTGCCAATTCTGCGTCGTGAGATATTTTGGACTCGATACACAGTCTTACTTATAGTCACCAGTATAAGTAGCTGAATAAATTCAATATTTCAAATGACGTACATACTTTTGTGTTCTTATTAATCTTTTTTTATTCTCTTCACAAAAATTAAATACTAGATTTTTTTTACTTCCCTCGAAGATTTTTTTTTTCAGTTTAATTTAACGCGTAGGTATATGGGCGATTTGAAATTTTGATTTTGCACAGACATTTATGCTGCTGACTGTACAAGGGCAGTGGCGGACTTTCCCTAAGGCCGTTTAACCCGGTGTGACGTGATATTACAAAGCTAAATCCATACTTCCTTACATAATATAAAATGAAGTCCCCCCGTCGCGTCTGTCTGTTACGCTTTCACCGCTAAACCACTGAATCGATTTCAATTAAAATAGGTATGGAGATAGTTTGAGACCCTGGAAAGGACAGACTACTTTTTAGCCCGGAAAAAGTTTTTCACGCGGGCGGGGCCGCGAACAAAAGCGACTATAGAATAATCGGGTGGATTTTTGCCAAAAGGCAACAAGGGTAGCCACCCTAACCACTGTACCTACGAGAAAAAAATAGAGACCTTTCATCATTTTGACACAAGATCCTTATACACAAGTTCGATTGGCATCATAAAAGTTTTTGCATAAATTACCTATTTTATTAGCTGACTGTAGGTACTTTTTTTTCAAAATATGTAAATGCGTTCTAAGCCCGGTTTTTCAACCCTGGTTAGGGTAATCCTCGGTTATTAAAATGGACGCGCTCGCGCTCGCCAGTGCGCCGGCGCTGTGTGGCGCGTCCAGCTGACAAAAAGATATCTGAAGTTGAAAAATAAAATGCTCAGACATGCTCTTGGTGCCCCGTGGTGCGTTCGCAACCGCAACCTCCACGTGGACACCAACATGCCGACCATCAGGCATTTCATGCATATGGCCAGCAGACGTTACTTAGATCGGGCGGTAAATCACCCAAACACGTTAGTCCGTAAAGCGTCAATACGTACGGCATTCGACCGCGCCAAATGGAGACGGCCGCGTTCCGTATTAACCGATCCAGAGGACGAAATCACTCTGGCCATCCGCTGTAAGAACGAGTTATTGAAACTCCAACACTCCACAAGACCGCAGTTCCGTCCTCGCCGCGTTCCCCGACCCCCCTAGCAGTTCCGCCCCGTGTGCCGATGACAACACAATCTAATAAGATTAGGCCTAAAAACCAATATTTCCCTAATCGTTGATGTCTCATCCTCTCTCAGTGGTCGTCCTGAGCCGAGGTTCGTAACCCGTTAGTGGGTTGCCCTCAGCATGGTCGCTTAAATTCAAAGGGTTGCGAGCGCCTTCTGCGTTCACCCTAAAGACCGGTGTGGCCAGAAAAGCCAACTCGCGTCAGGCTACTGGCAGTATGGCCATAAAAAAAAAACAGTTGAAAAACCCGGGTCTAATGTTGTAATGCAGTGGTTCTAACAACACTTTTTATTACAGAGAGTATGCAGAATACATTGAAGGTCGACTGAAAAGATTGGGAATCGTTGTAGACTTGTTATTCCCTATGGAAGATGTGCCCATCGGTAAAGTTTTGGGCAACATTGCATCGCGTGGTTGCCTATACGCTATTTTGGTCATGCCACAGAATCAAGAACAAAGATCTTTAACTCTGACTATACTGCATGGACTCCCTCAAGGTAATTTATTTTTAGCGAATGTGATATTTAATCCACACTATTCAATAGCATTAAATTTATTAGGTCATTATCATAATTACACAATAATAACCGATAGTTAATTTATAGAACCTTTTAATACTTTCGCATCATTAAAATTTCCATTTCTCGATGTTTCTATTTCTTATCCTACCTAATAACTGCGAATGATATGAAGATTTTTAAAGGCTTCCCTTTAAAAATAAATACTTCTAATGAAGTAAACACAGAAATCGCTAAACTGATTTGAATATAACTTTGCATACAGATACTGGAGCCTTAGATATACAGTAATTTATATAACAGTAGTATAGTATATAGTAATGCATAGGACTGATCTATACTTCTATACTAATATTATAAAGCTGAAGAGTTTGTTTGTTTGAACGCGCTAATCTCAGGAACTACTGAACCGATTTTGAAAATTCTTTCACTAATAGGAAGCTACATAACTCCCGAGTGCTATAGGCTACTTTTTATCCCGGGAAAATATTTTTGTCCCGGAAAAACTTTTTCACGCGGGCGGAGCCGCGAGCACTACTAGTATTTTTATAAAAACAATCTGGACAAAGGAACGCTATTGTTGGAGCCACAGACAGGGTAAAGTACAAATTAAATCTCCATCCAATAATGAATTGTATTAATTATAGAGCACCGTAATATGCCGTTAGAAGATGCACTGCAGCTACTATCAAGAAATTTCCAAGAGGTGCAGCGCGGAGGTCCGTCTGGCAGAGAGGCGGTGTACGCGCTACTAGGACAGCTCGCAGATGGACGCACCCTTACAGTTCTGCAATATGATAAAGTCATGGAATATCTACAGGTAGGGTGTCCTGTTCAAATGTTAATCGATTATGTTTTTCGTGATACTCTACCCAGTGTGAAATAAAAAAATAAGGCGTTCTTCAGTAGAGTAAAAAAAGCATGACCAAGAAATTAAAGATTTCGTTAATAAATATATTGGGGAGTATCGGAATTAAAAGCTAAACCTAATTATTGTTTGTAATTATTAAGTGGACGATAGACTAGTTGGGACTGGAATGGTCGAGGAATGCTGAGGCAATGTCCGGAGGTTCAAAACCCAAGGCCATACACCTCTGACTTTTCGAAGTTACGTGTGTATTGTTTATCAATTATCGTTCACTTTATGGTAAAGGAAAACATCGTGAGGAAACCTACATACCTGAGAATTCTCCATAAGAATTTCGACAATGTGTGAAGTCTGCACACTAGGCCAGCATGGTGGATTAAGGTCGAACCCCTCTCAGTACTAGAGGAGGTCCGTGTACATAATACAGGGCTGATTACATTGCAAATAGCAATCAAAGCCAAAATACCAATCAGTGATAAATGAATAATTTTATTATGCTACATCAAAAGTACACTGATTTCAAGATTACATGTTGCACTAGTCATACTCATGTTGGAATTCGTATTTTAAATATAAATGTGTATAATTTTTCTATTGTGTAGATATTTATCGTCATTGTTTTTTTCTATATAGTTCTATGTTATAAACGAATTTTATTTTAGGAACGCCGAGAGCAACAAGTTAAAATCGAGTTAGGCGAACCATTGAACACTCCTGCGACTAAAACCCAAGTGGACTTGCAACAACGCATTCTCAGTATATTGAACGACAAGAAGGTGACGCCAGTGACAGAGACTCCTCGCGCACCGACTCCGCCGTCTACCCAAGCCACTCAGAATAAGTTATTGAACGATCCTACTGTAAGGAAAGCATTAGATTCTATATTACAAAAATTTGTATGAACATTATTTTGTAAGTCAAATAAATAGCCCATGTTTTGGGACAAAGTATTTTTTCAATAAAACCCCCAAGTTATAAGAAAACGCCTTGTTACATGATATCTGTTTTATTTATAAGTTCGTACATATTATTATAGGTGGTTCAAACAGGTATGTCCACAGAGCTAGCAGTTCATTGGTGATTTGAAATGACAAACAGTGCTATAGTTAATTTGTTACATATGTACATACACACAAATATATTTTTACAACCTGCTAAAAACTAATACTCTGACCTAATTTGTGAAAATAATATATTGTTGTTTGCCATAGCTTCATTATATCCCCAATATTTAATTCAGCTATAACTAACATTCAAAGCTGAGAAACAATTCTCAAAAATGTCTTGGAATTAAAAATACATGCAACGATTCCACGATTTTTCAGTAACATCATAATTTTGTATTACAATAAATATAATACCGATGACCTGATTACAATAATATAACACCGCCAGCGGTTCCTGAGAACAATACTTTTATAGTGTGAAATGTGAATAGAGTTCCAACATGCATAAATTTTTTTTGTTATACACATGAAAATATGCATGTGTAATTTTTGAACTAATAACATTACCTTGGAACTTCGTGAAGATTTACATAATATGGCATTGAATTTGCAAGTCACCAAAGTCAATATTTTAATAGGTTATCATTGATTAAATCTTTGTATTGAGATCAGGTGTATTCTTTATTTTACATCTTAAATTTTCCGAAGCTTTATTATCTCGTTAAAAATTGTATTTTCATTTATGTTTCTAGTAGTTACGAGCTATACAAGATATATAATAAACTAGTATATAATTAGGAATATCCACATCTTATTCTATATACACATATCCACATACGCCCTTACTACTACAGCAACTAAATGCACCTATCGAGCTCGATAAAGCTATCATTTGGAAGAATTTGGTGTCAATCGAGAGCTCGTGAGGTGAGAGCGATATTTACAAATGATCAGTCAAATATTTTTAGCTCTGCTAACAAGTGCAGGCGAGTCTGTCCATTTAATCCTGTAAAATTCATCATAAAAGTTAGGTCGCCCTCTCAGGTGGGTCTTCTTGTTTAGAGGGATCAAAACCTTCTTTTATGTGTCCTCCAGTACCTTTAGGATCCAAGTCCGTGGCCCAACTGAAGTGCATAAGGGCTAAATGGGAATTGCCTAATTTATTGTGAACTTTTCCAAGCAAGTAGTATACTAGTGACTCTCTTGGAGCTATGTCCTTCAGATGTTGAAGATCAGTTAGCGCATCTTGAGGCCTTCCTGCCCGTAATAATACAGATGCCCTATGGAATCGGCACAATGGATTTTCAGTGTCTAAAGCAACAGCCTTCTCTAATGTGGCAAGAGCTCTATCCATTTTACCTAATGCTGCTTGTGCTAATCCCAACTGGCATTTCAACACTCCAGAATTTGGATGTATAGTGAGAGCGCGCCGAATATGGACCTCTGACGGCTTCCATCGTTCCTGTCGTGCGTATACGGTCGCAATACCAAACCAAGCCACATAATTACGTGGATCAATGTTCACTGCTGTTCTAAAGCTTGAAAGAGCTTTGTCTGTTTCTTCAGCCACTGCATATTCATGCCCTAATAATGCATGAGCGTATGCCGCACTGGGATCTAATTGTACCGCGCGTTTGAAAAATTTCAATGCAGTTTCACGCTCCTTATGTAGAGAAAAGCAGTTTCCAGCAGCTAACCATGCAATAGGATTAGTTCGATTTAATTCTACTAAATCTTGAGCCAATGCGGATAACTGTGCTTCACGTTGTAGATGCCATAAACAGGTACTATATATATCCATGCCTTCTGTACGATTACGATACTGTTTCCTAATTTCTGCAAATATTTTGGCTGCGGCTTCATATTGCGCTAATTCGTAATGACTTCGCGCAATCATTGTTTGCACCCAAGGTGAAGCGAATTGTTTTGGTGGTAATTCATGAAACAATTTAATTGCATTTTTACAATCTAAGAAGGCTAAAGCTTTATATGCTTCACCTATCTCTCGCATTAAATTTAATAATGCTATACCATTGGAATTCTTTGGTGCAATATTGGGTGCTACAGTTTCTATACTTTTAGCTCTTTCATTGGTTTCTACTAGATTTGATTTTATGTTTTTAGCAGTGCGTTGTTTGTTTTTCCTTGAGGGACTCTTGGGAGCTACAATTTTTCTACTAGGTGATTTGTTATTTTCTTTGACCGAGTAACTGCTATTATTATTACTGAATAACCTAGAAGACCTCCGAGGTGCAGGTCCAGTGCATCTTGGAGCAGGACTAAATACAGCACGAAATGAATTAACTAACTTGGGTAAGGTTTTCTGTTCATTTGAATCTGTTAGCATTGGAGTATATAAAATAGGAGATTCTTCCATGGGTAACATACCAAATGATGGGGAAAACGGAATGGGGGCTATACCACTAAACACACTATGCATACGTTTTACAGGAGCCTGAGTTTCTGGTGTGATACTTGTGGACATAGTCATAGGAGTTCTAGAGGTGACATTGTTAGGTGTGACATTAGCATTGTTACCAGTATTATTAGGAATGTTACTATTAACAAATGAAATGTTTTCCGAATTGCTGACTAGATTCACTAATGTTGTCATTCCAAATGTAAAGTCACTGTTGCTTATATGGAACACTTGGTGCGGATCCACTTTCTCACCCATGTTGCACAGCTGGGCAAATGATTTCCACATGAATGGATTGAGCGAAAGTGCCTTTTTATGTGCATCATTTGCTTTATTTCTTCTGTCTGTTGTTGTGTATATTTTAGCAAGAAGCTGTAAAGCATATGGGGCTTGTTCACCAAATTCTGAAGCAACCATATCAAGATTTTGATTTGATCCTAGTGCATTTTCTGCTTCTTTGTAACTAAAAACAAAACAATATATTAGAATTGTCTATGTGGATATTGTGCCACAGTCAAAAAATATGCTGATTGATCAAATTATAATACAACTAACAATGTCAGAATATTTTTTTTGTAAACTGTGGTTTGGTACTTACAGTTTCAAATCGACAGAACATTTTGCTAAAAGGAATCTGGCCTGCGGCAGGCTTAAGGGCATCTGTTTTAATAAATGATGAGCTTCATTGACTCTCCCAGCTCTATAGTAACAAGTTCCCAACAAAAATGCTGTCTCCTCTGATGTCACTAAAATCATGTACAAACTTAAGTCGTAGTCTTAAAACACCACAGCAATATGATAAAAAATTCAAATTATTTGTTTTATAAAAATCGATAATTAACGAGAAATTGAGGTTGTAGGAAATTGTTTTATAAACATTGCATCCAATTTCTTTAGCATTTACCTTCAGCATGCAATCTCTCCGCGAGGAATATAGCATTATCATACTCGTAATTATTGAGGCAATCCCAAACAATAACCTGTGAACAAATTAAATAAAAATTACTAACGTCCCCAGTTGCATTTGACAGTTCGTAGAAAATTATGGTATGCTTTACCTGTATAGGCTCTTGAACAATCATTTTTTTTTTGTAGATAATACGTTATTTTAGATAATAAATACTACGAAATAATTCACATCGCCAGCTACGAATTACAGTCACAAATAAATTACAATTAGAACGTATCTCTTACGACGGACATTTTTAGTTTGTTGATGTCTATGGTATTATCTTAGACAGTTGCCAGAGTATAAAATAGGTATATTTACATAGCCTTCGTTACATAAGGTCATGACGATTGAAGATCTTTATCATTACCTTCAAAATGAACTTAAAAATATAAATTAATTTCAGTTTTGAAATGTGTTTTTTTTATTTATTCTATATTATGTAGAGGTTTCTGTTTTTAAATGAAAAAATATAATATTGTGTTAGGTATGCGCAAGCCTTTTAGGCAGGGTTTACATGCCTTACTAACATCTGTCAGTGTCCGCAAAAACAAACATCTGAATAGGGGTGTTTAACTTGGCTTGCGTGAACTTGGACGAGCTTATCATCGTTTTAGTCTAATTTAGATTAACACCTATTATAGAAGTCGAAATACATGAGACATCTAGGCACACACTGCGGGTGTATTGTTTACTATTGATCATGAGTTGTGGACAGGCGATGAACGGGAAAATTTATTAAAAACAGTCTCTCAAATGACCCAGTATCAGCATCAAGTGATGTTTAATCAAAGAGTTATAAGATCATTTAGAGCGAAAATTGGGAAAATTTTCGTACAAAATTTTGAGCCTGTTCGTCTATAACGCAATTTACAGTGAAATAGCAAAACACCTATAAATACGCATTATAACATACTTTGACATAATGGTAATGCGCATATTGGCATAATATTTTCTTCAACAATGTTGCTTTCTTAAAAAATCTGCGCATACTGGGACATGTCTTGTCACATGGATGTGTCTGATAAGACAGCCACTTATTACCAATTGGTAATAACTTTTAGACCCAAAATTTGGGCCTGATGTCCGGTCTATAACTGTTGAATATCTTTGTGTTTAATGATCCCCACTAGGCCCAAGAATATGTTCAAGAAGAATCATAAACGCATTGTCAACCTTAAAGAATGAAGCAACAATAAGTCACGGGTACTCTTCGTTCTCTTTACCACTTGAAGAAATTTCTCCCACCTAAAATTAAGACTATGTTTGTGCAAGTCTTAATCTATCATATAATCAACTATGGTGACGTGTGTTATTTTGATCTGAATTCAGACCAACTCAATAAATTGGACTAACTTTTAAACAACTTCATTCCATTCGTGTAAAATCTTCGCAAATATGACAATATTTCTTCCTATTGTCATCAAATGAAATTGCCACCTATACGTTATCGCCGCTCTTTGGGGGCACTTACCACTCGATTCTTTTTCCTTGCCTCCCCTACCCTTCCTATTTACTCATAACACTATTTATCAGATCGGTCACCTAACGGTTTGCCTTTAAAAGGAGAGTACGGCAGCTACAGTTGAACGAAGCAAGAGTCATCATATTAGTTCATATTAATAATATTATATGAGATACCGACATAATAATATGTATTTATAATTTGTATTTTATGTATTTATAATTTGTATTTTATGTATTTACAATTTTACTTATATTATGATTGCATTTTTTAGTAATTATGTTTACTTTATGTATTATTTATATAAGACCTCTAGGGCTATGTAGCATCAGCAAACAGTCTAAGGGATTTTTTCAATTTATTTGTCAGTTTTAAATAGAGATTTTTTTTTATATCTATACAATTGTGATTTGTATAAACATAAAAAAATGAACAAAATATAAATTGAATAAATCACAAAGATTTGTCTACAATGCTATGTTCTGCATCGGTCATCTTCGAGTATCAGTTAATGCAAGGTCCAAGGCGTACTTACAACTAGCGTTGATTACGCCACGACATAAGAAAGAGTTTGTAAGAGCAGTCTCTTTTTTGCACTAAGCCAGTACAATGTCCTACTTCAAATGAGGCGAAGCGTAGTGAAGCTCAGCGATACGTTTGAAGTAAGGAGTACAAATATACATATTATATTAATTGAAGAATGACGTATTATTGTAATTTGTAGCATGCTTCTCGCTCCCTCTCTATCCTCGCCCTGGTATAGATTTACTGAGGCAGATAGTGAGTAACGCGACTTCGCGCCTACCGCTACATGGAATATGAAGTAGTACGGGACAAAATATGTACCGCCTCTTGTATGTCCTACTCAACACAACTATGAACTAACAAAAAAAAGTGCGCCCAGGAGCTGCGTGTCCATAGGTAGCAAGAGCAAGCTGGGTAAGAGTAATAAAAAATATGCAAATGACCAGGTATTAGATTTGAAGAAAATACGACAGATCGATTTAATGTTTCTATTGTTTACCTTGTTGTTTTAGAATAGAGGGTAGTTGATGTATAGGCCGAGGAAATAGCTAGTAGTCTTTACACCGTACATGTTTGCTCGTGACTACTCGTGAGCGACGCGACGTGCACAATAGTTTTTGAGCGACGCGACGGCTCTTATGCTTGTAGCCCAGTTTGTTAATGATATGTACTACATTTAGTTCTAATCATGTAAACCCGGCGTTATATAGCTACGTGCATCGTGCATAAAGTTAAAGCCATCTGCCATAGCTTAACGTAGTGATTATATTCTCTTTGGCCATAGCCAATATAAACGTGGAGTGAGATGTCAGTCAATTTTCTTCCTGCGACGTGAAATAAAATTATCCATACTTGAGCTCGAAAGTTACTCATACGAAATTGACGAATCTACGAACAGTAAACCTATAATTACGATGGGAAAGCAGTTGAAGTGATATTGTACGTTTGAGACTGCAGTTTGTATTGTGTTTAGTTGGTTCAGTTATAGTGTGTTTGTTTTCATTATATAGTGAAAAACGACTGCACGAACATTGATGTGAAGAAAAATAAGTGTTGTGTGTACAATATGCGCAGAGTGTTGATTACGAATGACATCTGTTAACAAAAAGAAAACAGTGATATAGAAGATATTTACAACATTTTAGCAGGTAATTTCATTATCGTATATCTTAACAAATTAATTTTACGCCAATAACATTGTTTCTTTGTAACTGGTAAGTTTTATGCGTCACTAAATCCAATCGCCCTTCACTATCTATAAACCAAACAAGAAAATGTCAAGATGTGACCTCCAATTTATTTACCAGATTCTATTTCATATTTTTATATTTCCTGTTCGACACACTTATGCGTTTCCATTAATTGGTGTATCTTACATTCTCCGATACTGTTTACGTCCCATTTGGCATGTAGGCGAGACGATATGGTGATTGAACAACATGACCACTGGTTACAGGGAAAGATTGTAAGGAAATTATTTTCTCGGGGATTTTCTACGATTTTACTAACATTTTCACCAATTTAATGAGATACTACTACATTGTCGTATTCAAAATAGTTTTGTTAGTAATTTAGCACACATAATGACACACTCACATTCTAACATAAAGTTAATGTTATAATTTTAAGCTTTCACTTGCAAGTTGCAAGATAGATAAATTAGCAAACCATAAAAAAAAAGTGTTAAAAACATTTCCAAAGCTTAGAAAGATAATTGTTTGAATTTTTTTATGAACATATGTTCATTTGACGTTAATATTTATGTTTCAAAGAAGCTGTAAAATATTTTTTATGTTTTGATATTATGCACTTTTGGATTAAAAATAATGGTGTCTTCAGAAAAGATTGGGGCCATTAATTATAATACCAAACACTAGCTGTTAGATGTGAATCACTGTTTGTGTAGTCAGTAAAAAAATAGTTTTATTACCATTTAGTCTGAAAATTTGTACTTATTTTTGTTCTCAGTTTATCACATTCTGTATCGTTACTATTTGGCTACTATTGTAGGTACCAGAAATATTTTTTTACCATCCAGATTAATTTTCAATGCACACTTAAAGGTAACTGTGGTGTTTATTACATACAAAGTGTTGGGTTTGTTAGAGTGAGCATTTTAGTTCTTTGGTTTAAGTTGTTTATACAATTACATCTAAAAGATCAGACTACAAAGTATGTCAGTAAATTTTAACAATCATTAAAACAGTTTGGAAAATTATAACAGAAAACTGATAATCCATATAATTTCTTAGCTAGCATTAAAAAGCTAGAACTCCTTAGGTTTCTATAAATAACTTTTGATCAAGAATTTAAATCTTTCTGTAGAGATTCTTCATGATTAATATATAAAATTTATCTTACTATAGTGATGAGTTTAATATATAAAATATATATTAGAGAGGACTCTACAATTGTGTGAGAATGTTTATACAGTTGTACATAGTATACAAATTGACATAGGTATAAGTAGATCAAGAATAATAATAATAATTAAAACTTTATTTGGAATATTTATATAGTATTTTTAAATATAATGTTCGATAATATCTGCATTAGTTAGAAACTGTGTCACAGATATTAACACCCACCTCCATAGTTACAAGGCGACAGTTTATATTCTTTAATATAAAAAGGTATAACAAAAAGAAAGGTACATAAATCAATAAAAAAAAAATTGTGTATGAGTGTGTGTGTGTTAGAGTGTGTGCATGCATGTGTGTGTTAGGGTGTGTGCACACATAGAATATCTGGAAACTGGAAAATAAAACATATGATGTGTTAATAATTTTACTGTCATTTATTTATCTATATGGTCTGCTCTCTACTAACAACTAGATTTTAATTTTGCAGTTACATCTGTACTAGGATAAAAATAATCTTGTATCTTCAAGATTATTGATATTATCTTTACTTTATGTAACAAAACAAAGTACACAATATTGAATTTAACAATTTTATATTTGTTTCATCAGAGTAACATTGGATGTCACTGCAGTAATGTATGTAAGCAACATTGGCCTTGACCCAAAAATAATAGAAAGTGTGTCTTTGAAAACAGATTCACACAAAATCTTCTGTAGTAAGAAATCTAAGCATTGAAACATTTCTAATTTAATAAAACATTATTAATATAATACTGTAAATGAGGAAGTTCCTGACTATTGAGTACTTACTGGAAATGGCAACATTAAGAATTAGTCATTAAAGTGTAATCTTATCAGACCATTCAATTTGCCTTTTTATATGTGATTAAGATATGACACATACATTGTCCATAAACTTTCATATTGAAGCCTAATAGATGGCCCTTATAAAAGAAATTGTGGAGTTTATGTATTAAATGGAACAAGAATTATATTAACATCAAATAAATATTTAGTGTACATTAAAACTCATTTAATAATTGATTACAATTATTATTTTCCTTATGGAACTATTTATTCAAATTACTGTTTACTTTATTATTTTTTCATAGATTATCTTCGAGAATTAGTGTTTACCTAACAACATGAATAATAAACTTGAATCCTAAACCTTGACCTGCAAAACTATGATAATGAAATTTTAGGAAATGTAAATATTCTGACTACTAAATGTACAGCACATATTAAAAAAAAAATGTATGTTTTTAGTTAGTATAACATTATTGTATAGGTTTGTATTAATTCCCTATATTATAATACAATTGCATCCCATCCCTAGCTTGTGATACTTAAATATTCTTGGTGAATTGATGGTTTTGTTACTCCACTGCTTATCTTTTTTAGTACACAGGTGTGATGTTATGCATATCTAAGTAAATAGTACATATACACATATTAATTATTTCCTATAATGTATATACAGGGTCATTTTTACATTGCGTTACTAAATTAAACCACATATTCGTCTATACCTTCTGCTAACATCGTGCTAAAAATTATAAATGAATAACGAATACTTTCGCCAAAAATCCCGGTTGTATTATTCCAATTTTTTTATCATATTGTAGTTTAGTGCAAATATGGTGTGTGCGTAAGTGTATTTCTGACTGAAAGTGTAATGTTGATGCTGCG